>SJYC01019892.1:0-38531 GCA_006408675.1 Madoqua kirkii
TGCACTTTGTTAATTAACATGATTTTAATTAATCTGAGATATGTAAAATACTTATCAATTAATCTAATTTAAAACAAAATTAAAACTCATGTATTAACATAAATATTTTAATAAAAATTGTCTCCAAAAGGAAAAGTGAAAATAGGGCCATTTTAAATATTTAAAATGTTTTAAATATTTGTAAGTCTTTAGATTCATAGAAGATAACTAGATTCTAGTAACTGCTTCTGTATTCATTGTGTTGTGCTTGAACCCATGAAGTAAGCTTTCTGAGCTTTTCACTGTACACATAAGAAGGATGTAGTTCGGATTTTGTATCCCCGTGACTGGGTCTCAGGGACCTCTAAGTGGTCTCCAAACTCTACTATGGCGTCCTTTCCTTCAGGAAGTTTTCTTTCCTGCAGAAAGAATTTGATCATCTTCAATGTTGTTCCCACTTCTTGAACCTCAAGTTAAGTCTTCATTTTATTAATTGTATAATAAATTGTTGACAAATCCATTTCCTCTACTTAGCTGTAAACTTACCTGTGTTCTGCTCCCACCAGGTCCTAATACAATGATTTATACCAATTAAAATACCCAGTTTTTAAAAAGTAGCATGGTTTGGGCCATGTTGTTAATATTGGGAAATATTAGTTTCATGATATTTGGGGCTTTCTGGTGGCTCAGCCAGTAAGAATCTGCCTGCAGTGTAGAAGACCCAGGTTTGATCCTTGGGTCAGGAAGATCCCCTGGAGAAAGAAATAGCAACCCACTCCAGTATCCTTGCCTGGAGAATCCCATGGACAGAGGACCCAGGTGGGCTGCACTCCATGTGGTCTCAAAGTGTCAGGCACAACTGAGCAATTAGCATTCATATTTATATTAACTCAAAGGAAGAAATGCATAGATACTTATATTTGTCAGGAAATATGTTACTATGGCTTTAACTCAAGCCATTACTAATGAAAATTTAACTTTGGGTGAAGTAGTGTTCTGAATTTCACATGAATAATTTCACATGAATGCAGAAATAAATTTATGAAAGGAATAACATTTCATTTGGGAGATGAGAGGTGCATTTTAGTGTGATATGAATATCAACTTCAGGCAGCAAGATGTGGCAGAACAGGCATGAGATTTAAAGTACACAAATTAGAATCCTGTTCTATCCTCCTCTGAAAATTAGTTCTATCATTCGTAATATAGGAATGATAAGGACTTCTTCAGAGCATTGTTGGGGTTGGGAATGCTGTGGAATTAAAGGCTTCTACCCAAATATGACACACTTCTGATCTGATCATATTTTACTGACTTTAGCAGTCATATGCCTACCTTTAAGGGGAAGGAGAGATAAAGTCATAAAAAGAGAAGAATGAGGAATATTAAGGAGCAACGCTTATGTATACCATAGTGTATAGACAGATTAAAAAGATAATAATTAATAACAGACAATCTAACAATACTTTTCAAAACATATTGTCCAGAATTCTAGATTGAGAAGGACAGTGGTAGGTATTCTCAGAATAAGAAATCCCTTAGTCAAATGAATTTTGCAAGTATCAGAGTATTTAAGGTTCAAGGTTTTTTCTGTAGGATTTTATGTAACTACAGCATGCTAAAGTTCATCAGGGATTTACAAAGTGGAAGATAGGAACTGTAGTATGTAGCATTTTTAAATTTTACTGATCCAAATACCCTTTTTTATTTGTCTGTTATTTCTAAGGAGCATTGTTTGAAATCCCTATGTTTGTGCACATAATCTCACATTTTGAGAAATGATGACTAAAATTAACTGACATCTGATGATAGAGGGAATGTTTTGAGCCTGGATGAAAGCACAAGGATTCTAATTTCTTATGGTGATTGACTATAAAGGCAGAATAAGTTGAAGCCTCAATTTTGGGATGTTCAATCATTGAGAACAGAGTCCTGGTGAGTAGAAGTCCTGGTGAGTTAGAAGTAAAGCCACTTATTAGGAAGATGACCAGTGAGATACTTGCTAAGAAGCAACTAAGAATGCTGATTGTAGATTGCCATGTAGAATACAGTAATGTTTCAGCTGGACCAGAGCTCATGGTTTAGTAATCCCAGAGCCATGGTTTGACTGTGGCCGATTGGGTGGTCTATTTTTCTCTTGATGCAATGATGGTTCTCTTTTTTTCTGCTAATAGTACACTGTTAGTGGCCTTGGTAAAGATTTCACTCTAAATGCTGTATCTCAAGACTGATACCATAACTGTGAACGGAAATAAAGAAAGTAATGACTCAGAAGTAGTGTCTCTCTATGGATCTGTACTTGGTAGGAAGGGGATCAGTGTGGTACCCACCCCCCACAAGTTGTTAGCTTTCTGATTAGCATGAAGAGGATTGCAAACATCTTCTATTCAGGATTTTTAAACAAAGAACCATAGTTAGTTTAAAGCCTGAGCCCACTTGCATCAACGGATGAATGACAAAACAGAGTCTTGGCCCATAGTATCGATATGTCTGAAGCTGAAAATAAGAAGCCATATGGAATCAGATCAAGTTTTATTTATACTTGAATTATATCTATAGTTTTTAAACATAGTGTTGGAAAGTATATACCTTAAATATATGTTACAAGTAAAGATCATACTGAAAAGTGAAAGTGAAGTCACGTCTGACTCTTTTTGACCCCATGGACTGTAGCCTACCATAAATAAAGAAAGTAATGACTCAGAAGTAGTGTCTCTCTATGGATCTGTACTTGGTAGGAAGGGGATCAGTGTGGTACCCACCCCCCACAAGTTGTTAGCTTTCTGATTAGCATGAAGAGGATTGCAAACATCTTCTATTCAGGATTTTTAAACAAAGAACCATAGTTAGTTTAAAGCCTGAGCCCACTTGCATCAACGGATGAATGACAAAACAGAGTCTTGGCCCATAGTATCGATATGTCTGAAGCTGAAAATAAGAAGCCATATGGAATCAGATCAAGTTTTATTTATACTTGAATTATATCTATAGTTTTTAAACATAGTGTTGGAAAGTATATACCTTAAATATATGTTACAAGTAAAGATCATACTGAAAAGTGAAAGTGAAGTCACGTCTGACTCTTTTTGACCCCATGGACTGTAGCCTACCAGGCTCCTCTGTCCACGGGATTTGCAAGGCAATAGTACTGGAGTGGATTGCCATTTCCTTCTCCAGGGAATCTTCCTGACCCAGGGATTGAACCCAGGTCTCCCACATTGTAGACAGATGCTTTACAGTCTGAGCCACCAGGGACTATTTGCCTTTGAATAGCGTTAGTCTCACAGTAGTGTCTGACTCTTTGTGACTCCCATGGGCTGTAGCCCTCCAGGCTCTTCTGTCCATGAGATTCTCCAGGCAGGAATACTAGGGTGGGCTGCCATTTCCTCCTCCAGGGGGCATTTTAATAAGTTATTCCCAAATTATTTGGATTCACTGCTTATAAAGTCTATGTTTTCTTAATCAGAAGTTCCATATTTATTTAAATAACTTAGAAAAATAATGTCTGATTAATATGTTGTATGAGTATATTCTGAATGATTCTTCCCCCAGAATCGATTAATGTTTATTTTGACCATCTAGTTTGATATTATTCAGAGCAGCATGGTCTATTTCTTGTATTATTAGTTTTCTCATTCAAAATCCTGGGCACATCGTATCTTAAAATCAATTCCTGAAATTGTGATAAGCTTTTCTCTGATCAACTTTTCAGTCAGATTAAAAGCACATGCTTTAGAGCTCAAAACATGATTTCATATGCTATTTTGCTGGAAATTAGATAGGTTTTCAACTTTACATTTCAGAGTCACTTATTAGATTTTATTTTGTTGTTGTACTATGATCAAATCATATTTATCAACGTTGCGTTATTTATACCACATTTTAAAATTAGGAATGCTCAGTATTCCTGAGAGCTCAGTCTTCTCTTTTGGGAACCTGACAGAGATATTTGTTTACTCTTTTATAAGACTTCTCTTAACTAGGAATTTGAGTTACATATTTTATTTGAGCCCACAGGTGTGAAAAATAAGTAAATCTAAGTGACATCCACACATTGATGAGGCATGGATATTTAAAAATATTTAGGGTTTTCAGACTTCAAAATTTGAATTTCAGTAACATTACCACAATAATTTCTGAATGTTCATATCTCACAATATATCACAATATGTATATCATGAAATTTCAATATGATATTAAGTCTGCAACACTGACCAATTTATATAAGCTGCAGTTTTTATCTGGGCATGGTCTTCCATAGTAGTTTTACTGATATGTCTGTTTTCACAGTGGCTTTCAGGCTTTCTATTAATAGCTACAGAGACACTTTTAATTCTTAACTAGTGCAAGGCTCAGCTCCTCTTTATTTTCCCATGTTCTCAGTTTTTAATGACTTCAGATAACTCCACTCTCTGGTTTCTAATTAAGTTTACTCAGCCTACCTATTTTTCTGTAAAGAATAGCTATGGCCAATAGACAATCTAAAAAATCTCTTAGGCTGTCATTGGATATTCTGATATTCTTAACAAAGACAGGAAAATCACTTGAATATACAAACTCCTCTAGACTAAATCAAGATGAAAGCTATGCTTCCATAGTAAGTTCATTTCAAGAATTAATGTAACTATTTAGATTATTTGGCACCATTTCCTTCCAAAATAAGATTTAAGCTTGAAGTAACTTCATTGAAATTTGTTTTATAGCTGATCTTTTCCATAATTAGTAGAATACATGCATTCATATTATTTTTCATATTGTATATATATGATCACAAATCTAAAAGCAGATGAAGTTTTGGCCAACCCTATGCAGGGATAAAAGTAATTAGATTTTCTAGATATCTCATAGTACTCTACTTTTTGTTCTTAACTCATATCATTCAGACAAAAGTATTAGTTGAAATTACATAGCTTTGAGCTAAGATGACAAATGGATCTCATTAGACATAATTTGGGAACTATTTTTTGCACTGTGTAAAAAGGTAGTTAAAACAAAAGGAGTAAGGTGATAGTTTTGCACTAAAAAGGTTGAGAATCTAGTGAAGAATCACTGATAAGGTTTGACCTGACTAAAATAAAATATTCTCAAAGACGATTTCCCCTCCTTTGCTTGGAATCGTTGGTGGCGTTAGTGGTAAAGAATCCACCTGCCAATGCAGGAGACACAGGAGACTCGGGTTTGATTCTTGGTTTTGGGAAGATCACATGCAGGAGGAAATGGCAATCCACTCCGGTATTATTGCCTAGAACACTCCATGAATACGGGAGCCTGATGAGCTACAGTCCATGGGGTATCAAAGAATCGGACATGACTGAGTGCACACACACACATTGATCAAATTTGTCTTCTATTTATCTTCATGTCAAAAACGAAGGTGCCATGAATGGGCTCATGAGCTTCTCCACCTGTGCGGTAAATCCCTCCCACCCAGTGTCTTATTATCTGTAAGTACTGTTTTGGTTTGGTTTTTAATAAAATCACATTTAGTTATTTTTAAAATTTACATATAGTAAAAGTCATTTTTAAGATGTACAGTTCTATGAGATTTGGCAAATACATAGTTGTATAATTACCATCACAATGAAGAAACAGAACAATTTCATCACCTCTAAACCCTACCCTCCACAAACCAAATAAAATCCATTATAGTAGACAAACTTCACCTCTCCCTTAACTCCTGGCGACCATTGATCTGTTCTATATTCCTACATGATTGCCTTTTCCAGAATTTCATATGTATGTAATTATATACTGTGCAGCCTTTTGAGCCTGGCTCCTTTCACTTAGCATATTCTATTTGGGGTTTGTCCATATTCTTGCATTAGTCAGCAGTTTATTCTGTTTTATTTCTGAGTAGTGTGTCATGAATGGATAAGCAGTATCTTTATCCATTCACTGGTAGAAGGACATTTGGGTTGTTTTTTGTTTTTGATGGTTAAAAATAGAGCTGCTAAAAATATTTGTGTACAGCTTTTATATGAACATAAGGTTTTCATTTCACTTGGGTAAAAACCCAGGAATATCTTTATATTAAGCCAGAAAGAAAAACACCAATACAGTATACTGACACATATATATGGAATTTAGAAAGATAGTAATGATGACCCTGTAAGTGAGACAACAAAAGAGACACAGAGGTATAGAACAGACTTTTGGCCTCTGAGGGAGAGGGAGAGGGTGGGATGATTTGGGAGAACGACAATGAAACATGTATACTGTCATGTAAGAAACGAAGCGCCAGTCTATGTTCAATACAGGATACAGGATGCTTGGGGCTGATGCACGGGGATGATCCAGAGAGATGATATGGGGTGAGAGGTGGGAGGGGGCTTCAGGATTGAGAGCTCGTGTACACTTGTGGCTGATTCATATCAATGTATGGTGAAACCAATACAGTATTGTAACGTAGAATAAAGTAGAAATAAATTTTTTTTTAAAAGTCTTAGCTTCTGAGAAAGACAAGTTAATTTTCCCTTTTTTGTTTCCTTAATAATGTTTATCACAATTTGTTGATATGAAACTCTAGATTTAGTTGTTTTGTAATTAAGTTTTTTCTGTCTCTCAGTAGAATATAAATAATGATAAGCATCATGAGGGTAAGGACGATGCTTGTCTCAGACATTAACCTCTTAGCACCTAGCTTGAATAGTGAGTTTATATCGAGTGAATGAATATAATAAAAGAGAGAAGGAAAGAAGGGAGAGAGGAAGGGAGGAAAAACAGGAAAGGAAAAAAAAGAAGCAAATTTGTCACGCTGCCACTTGGGAGGTTTGTGAGCTGTCAATCAACAGGCTGGTTGCATAGCTCCTTGTTTACCTAACAAGTCTCCATTTAAAAATTCCAGCTTCGTTGCCATCTCTATTTAATGTTATCTATTAATGAATTTTTCAGCATATTCCTACAAATTACTTCAAGTAATTTTTCTAGCTTCTGTACTTTTATTAATGATGAACCAAAAAAATCATTTTCAATAAATGTTCTGTTTAAATGCCATGTTTTCTATGAACCTAATCAATCTTGACCTAACCTGTCATACTATTTTATTTGAACCTTTGTTGTAAGAAACCACTTTCTGGTCAATGTTTTTTAGTCCTCAGGTATATATCTTACATTTTCTGTACTGTAGGCTTCCACAGATATATAGCTAGTTCTTTTTTAAAAAATCCTTTAAAGTATATGATGGCATGCCTTAAACATAACATGGATTCAATAACTTTGTTTTAATTATCCATCCATATACTAACAAATTAATAAACATTCAGTTCAGTTCAGTTGCTCAGTTGTGTCTGACTCTCTGTGACCCCATGAATTGCAGCACACCAGGCCTCCCTGTCCACCACCAACTCCCGGAGTTCACCCAAACTCACGTCCATCGAGTCAGTGATGCCATCCAGCCATCTCATCCTCTGTCGTCCTCTTCTCCTCCTGACCCCAATTCCTCCCAGCATCAAAGTCTTTTCCAATGAGTCAACTCTTTGCAACATTAAATAGCTCTAATTTTCACTAAAATTTTTATAACTTTGGTTTTAACAAAGTCTTTTATTTTTTAACGTAGGAAACTAATCATATGATGATTTTATAAGTGCTACTTCGTACCTGATAACATATAATATTACAGCAGGCAATTCCAATCCTTATTTGCAGAGCATTGTGTATACAAGTATTTAGCATCTACTCCACACAAACATTAAACATTAGGAAAATAAATTGCTTTATTACTCTTTACTTTTTTTTCTCCTTCTGAGTACCAGTACTATAACAATTCTGTCAAAACAAGATGTTTAATTATGGCACCTTTGCATTGGGAGGTTATTAACATAGACAAAACTGTTGACATATTGTAGCTAAAATACAGCAGAATGAAAAGTTTAATCAGCTATAAAATACCGATGAATTAAATTTAAATATGATGAGCCATCACAGGAAAATGACTATTGATGTAATTCTGAAAATAAGGTCTTGGGTAGGTAATCTTGCTGAATAAGGAAATGTGGGCTTATAGCACTCTGTCCTAAAGGATAGAGACTGGCTATAAAACGAAGAGCTTGATGTTCATCTCTGTAATAGAAATAATTTGGTACCATGCCATGAATGGCGAGCTTGCAAAATTCACAGTGTGAACTAACATAATATTCCCTTGCCAGGAGTAAGTTCATAGCCAGAACTCAAAGCTTGATAAAAAATACGAGACGTTTATATATCTATGGAATACAATCATCATTTTTTACTTTGTCAATTTATCATTATACCAATAATGTGAGCTCAACGCTTTTTCTTGCCTAAGGTTTTCGCACTGTTTTTTCCCTGCTTCTGAATCATTATTTTTTTTTTTTTTGACTGCTGCAATATGTATCCTTCTCATCGTTCAGGTCTCAGTTCAAATGTCACCTTCCCAGGAAGGGATTTCATGGATGCCATATCTTATTTATTCCACACTCTTTAGTTTTGGTAGGACACGTTACATTAGTTATCTTATTCATTACCTTTGTCAATTTCTGGAATTATTATTCTTCTGATTATTTGATTGCTTTGTTTCTCTCCTACTAAAATGTAAACTCAATACTTATAGGATGCTTGTTTGTCTTAGTCTCTGCTATGATTACAGTACTGAAATGATGCCTGATGTAGAATATTTATCACATCAATATTGTAGAATAAATGGGTGAACCTTATTTGGTGCACCATTTTTTCCTAGAATCAGAGTCAGTCTTCAGCTTATTAAGAGAGATCGATAATGCATCAGCCATTTTCCTACTGAGAAAATGATGTGAAAAGATTCACTGTTAAGTTCACTCACAGTGTTAACTGTAAAAACCTGCTATCGTTCTCAATTTTAGAAGGAAAGGGAACACATAAAGAGAAGAGCTAAAGGAAATGAATTAACATTTATTTATTACTGTTTATTACTGAGGGTCTTGTTGTTCGGTTGCTAAGTGATGTCCGACTCTTTGTTCCTCCATGGACTGCAGCAAGCCAGGCTTCCCTGCCCTTCATTGTCACCCAGAGTTGCTCAAACTCATGTCCATTGAGTCAGTGAGGCCGTCCAACCATGTCCTCCTCTGTTGCTTCCTTTTCCTCCTGCCTTCAATCTTAACATCGGGGCCTTTTCCAATGAGTCGACTCTTTGCATCAGGTGGCCAAAGAACTGCCACTTTAGCCTCAGCATCAGTCTTTCCAATGAATATTCAGGGTTGATTTCCTTTAGGATTGATTGGTTTGATCTCTTCCATTCCAAGGGAATTTCAAGAGTCTTCTCCAACATCACAATTTGAAAAGATCAGTTCTTCAGCGCTCAACATTCTTTACGGTCCAACTCTCACATCTTACCTAGAGGGTATGCTGCTGCTACTGCTGCTGCTAAGTCTCTTCAGTCGTGTGCTACCCCATAGATGGCAGCCCACCAGGATCCTCTGTCCCTGGGATTCTCCAGGCAAGAATACTGGGGTGGGTTGCCATTTCCTTCTCCAATGCATGTAGGCATGCTAAGTCAACTCTCTGCGACCATAGACGGCAGCCCACGAGGCTCCTCTGTCCACAGGATTCTCTAGGCAAGAACACTGGAGTGGGATGCCATTTCCTTCTCTGCCTAGAGGGTCTACCATGCACTAGATAAAATATTAGGTGCTTTAGACATATTATACTCTACACATTATCATCATAACAAAAATATTGAACATATACTCTGTGCCCACCACAAGTCTAAAATCTTTCATCTTATTCCATTTTTCTAATTAAATCTTCACCATTAAACTTATGATGTAGGTAGTATTATTTTCATTTTATACTGATAGAAATGGCTTCTTTGTAGGTATTAGTCTCTCATTTAAGATTGAAAAGCCAAGGTTAAAAGAAACTTTTTCAAGGGTACAAATCTAAGCAAACAAAAGAATTTGAACCTAGATGTTTTATAGTCTGTGCTTTGCTCTTCTCCTAACAAAGTCACACATGTGTATATATATGGATTTCCCTGGTGGCTCAGATGGTAAAAAACCTGCCTGTAATGTGGGAGACCTGAGTTCAATCCCTGGGCCTGGAAGATGTCCTGAAGAATGGAATGGCAACCCACTGCAGCATTCTCATCTGGAGAATTCCACGGACAGAGGAGCCTGGTGGGCTACAGTCTCTGGGGTTGCAAAGAGCTGGACATGGCTGAGCCACTAACATTTTCACTTTTACGTGTGTGTGTGTGTGTGTGTGTGTGTGTGTGTGTAGACATACATGTATTTTTGTGAGGTCTCCTCTAGTCAAGGACTATTATTCTTCCTTCAGAGATGAGTGATGGAAGATTCTTTAATCAACAACAAAAAAGTTTTTCTGAGTGCCTGTCCATATACTAAAATTGAATTTGTTTTCTAAGAGTATACAAATGGCATAATGAACAAGATAAGCCACAAAGAGTTTACTTAAAGTGGTACAGTGTAATAAGAATAATTAGAGAAGAAGATTAACTTGATTATGGTATTTATCATTTGGTATGTATGTCAACTTAGGACAAAAGTTAGGGAGAAATTATATGATGCAGACCATAGTCAGTAGGGGAGTCTTCATAGGTAGGTGGATCTTGAATTAGGACTTGAAGGATGGGCAGGAACAAGAAGAACAGAGAATATTTCAGAGGGAGAATAGTGGTAACAAAGGCTGAGGGATAAAGAACAAGAAGCCGAGCGTGCAATGTGATGGTATAAAGGAGAGGAGAGGTTAACTGGATTGAAATTGATCATGCGGGTCAAGAGTGGTAAGTGGCTGTTTACATAGTTAGCTGGGACCAGGTTGCATTATTAAATAGACATTCCCTTTTCTTACTCTCCTTTTCTATTGACGTCTTCTTTGCATGGGTGATGAAGGCAGTGTGTGAAAAGAGAGACTGAAGGGGAATTTGACTCATGCTCTTATAAGCAGGGCAGATTGACCATGGGTATCTTGAGGGCATGTTTACTAAGAGTAGTTTGACAGAAGTGAGACCCCCCTGGAGATGCACAGTAGAGCTAAGGACAAGCTGTGTTTCTGCAGTGGGAACAGGCAAATTGCCAGTTCCATTCATTGTGCTTCTTATGTTTTTTTTTTAATGGTCAATTGCTTATATATGGTTTTCAGCTTTACTTATGAACCTAAAGATTTTTATGTGGACACTGCACTTTTATGGACTAAACAGACTAAAAAAAAGTCTTACCCTCTAAAATTAATTCTGGGAAGAAAAGTCAGTGTGTCATGTAAGCTGTTTGGGAGGCATTCTATCAACAGGAAAATTTGCTGTTGCCATAGCTTTAGCAGTACAAAGATAAATTGATGTTTACAGGAAAATTATCTTGATAAACAGAAATTCTGAGTCTTTGCCAAGTGTGCTTTATTTTGTTCAGAATTTTAAAAGGCAATTAGTCTATAATTGATTCAACCAGTATTTGATAATTAAATCTTAGAGGAAGTACGACATGTCCCATGCTTTTTCTGTTATATATTTCACTGAATCTTAATATCCTTGTAATTTTACTAAATTGTTTTTACTAAAAATCTGAGGTTTAGTCCTTTGTCCAAGGTTACAAAGTGAGGGGAAAAAATGGGAATTTAAGCTGAATTCTCTGACTCCCTATCTCATGCTCTTCCTCTCCATAATATTTTTATTTTCCAAAGTTAAATGGAATTCTTCTACCTCGTTAGGTAATGATAGGCTTTCCCTTCATCTCTTCCTTACTCCATTCTTCCCTTCTTTCCACAAGGCCATTAATGAGATCTAAATCCCAGGAATTATTTTAGGTACTGTAGACACAAAGAAAGCAAGATATTGCTCTATACCAGGAAATTTTTACTAATCCATCAGCAGGACTAGATATTTAAATGATAAACGTGATGGAATGCTAACAATGCCATGATTGTGTACCTTTGTGGGGCCAAAGCAGTGATTCATTTTGCAAAGGGGAGACATAGCAAAAGTGATAACTAAGCTGAGTCTTAAAAGATTAAGTAGGAATTTTTGATAAAAACTAGCGATAACAGCAAGTGACATCCTCAGCCCAGGGAAAAGCGTGCATGAAGGCACAGCGGTTCAGGAAAACCACAAGCCAAAGTCTCACCTTTGCCAAAGCGTGTGAAGAAGAACATCTATGCAAACATTCATAAATCCTTTCCTGGGTAATTAGCTTTCTGGAATATTGCCAAGCAGCAGCACATTTTCATTTCTCAGCACTCTTGGGAATATCTGAAAAGTAGGATGTATTTTCTTGCCACAAAACAATATTAACATACTTAATTTGCATCAGACTCCATGTAACAATGCCCATATGAAATGCTAAGTAAGTTGATTGCTTTCAGACAGAAGTTTATTCTAAAAATCTTGTTAATCTTATCCATAAACCTAACGCTGTCCCCTTTATTGAAGAGTATTCAAGGCTTAGGGGTGCATGAGCAGTTTTTGCTCTGAAACATGAACAGAACCAGGAAGTCTCTTTAATTTAGAAGTTCTTCAGTGCATCATAACACTATGTCTCCTTTTAAAAAATTAATTCATTAATTTTAATTGGAAGATAGTTACTTTACAATATTGCGATGGTCCTTGCCATACATTGACATCAATCACCCAAAGGTATACATGTTTCCCCCCATGCTGAGCCCTCCTCCCCTCTCCCTCCCCACCACATCCCTCTGGGTTGTCCCAAAGCACTGGCTTTGGGTGCCCTGCTTCATGCATCGAAATTGCATTGGCCATCTGTTTTCCAAATGGTAATATACATGCTTCAATGCTATTCTCTCAAATCGTCCCACCCTCACCTTCTCTCACACAGTCCAAAAGTCTGTTCTTTACATCTGTGTCTCTTTTGCTGCCCTGCATGTAAGATCATCATTACCTTCTTTCTAAATTCCATGTATATGCATTAATATTTCTCTTTCTGATTTACTTCACTCTGTGTAATAGGCTCCAGTTTCATCCACCTTGTTAGAACTGACTCAAATGTGTTCCTTTTTATAGCTGAGTAATATTCCATTGTGTATATATACCACAACTTCCTGGTCCATTCATCTGCTGATGGACATCTAGGTTGCTTCCATGTCCTAGCTGTTGTAAATAGTGCTGCAATGAACATTGAGGTACGTGTGTCTCTTTCAGTTCTGGTTTCTTCAGGGTGTATGTCCAGTGGGATTCCTGGGTTGTATGGAAGTTCTATTTCTGTTTTTTTAAGGAATCTCCACACTGTTCTCTATAGTGGCTGTACCAGTTTGCATTCCCTCCAGAAGTGTAAGAGGGTTCCCTTTTCTCCACACCCTCCCAGCATTTATTGTTTGTGGATTTTTTGACGGCCATTCTGACTGGTGTGAGATGATAACTCATTGTGGTTGTGATTTGCATTTCTCAGATAATGAGTGATGTTGAACATCTTTTCATGTGTTTATTAGCCATCTGTATGACTTCTTTGGAGAAATGTCTGTTTAGTTCTTTTGCCCATTTTTTGATTGGATTGCTCCTTTTTCTGTTGAACTGCATGAGCTGCTTGTGTACTTTGCAGATTAATTCTTTGTCAGTTGTTTCATTTGCTATTGTTTTCTCCCATTCCGAAGGCTGTTTACCTAGCTTAAGTTTCCTTTGTTGTACAGCACACACTTGGCTGTTCTTTTCCAGCATCTCAAGGAGACTCAGACCTCCTGGTTTTTATGTTCATTGTCTTGTCAACAGTCTCCGAGGACAAAGTCCAGATTTAGAAACACAAGTGTCATAATGACCCAACATTATCATGGAAGGGAATCCTTTGCTTCTGTCTCTTGGTCATCATTTTTCCCACTGACATTTTCTCCCTAGGCTAGAGTGTCACTGGACGGTCCAGGAGTCTTTTTGCTCATCTTGGTGTTACAGCCTGTGTACAGACACATTACACATGAGCCCTGCCGAGCTGGAACAGGTGTGTTCAGCAGGTGTCTTCAGCTGTGTCCCACCTGCTGTCAGAAACAGCCTTTTATAGAACAGCTGCCTGGGCTTCACAGTGGGAGGCACAAGTGAAAACTTCTGCGCTGGATTGCTGCTGCTGCTGCTGCTGCGTCACTTCAGTCATGTCCGACTCTATGTGACCCCATAGATGGCAGCCTACCAGGCTCTGCCATCCCTGGGATTCTCCAGGTAGGAACACTGGAGTGGGGTGCCATTTCTGCATTGGATTAGTCACCTCTAACTGCCTCTTTACGTTTGATGTCCACAGTGAACAGACTGATCTCAATTTAGACAAGATTAAGGTTTTAAAATCATTTCCACTGAACTGCTTTAATGTGGCACCTATTTGGGGGTGCTGTGTTATGGTGGACTTAACTCCTTCCTTTTCAAAAATATTTTAACTGACTGAGATGGTTGCGACAAGCTTTTGACGGTCAGTATTGAAATTGCAGATAACTGCAAGGGTTTTCTACTCAAGTGGGCTTGTGAGCTATTCTGAGCCTCTCTGCAAGTAACTTGTATGTCTGCTAAACATGTCTGCAAGCAAAGAAGCTATGTCTCCTCATGAGTGTGTGCTCAGTTGTGTCTGACTCTTTGCGACCCCACGGACTGTAGGTATATATACCACAACTTCCTGGTCCATTCATCTGCTGATGGACATCTAGGTTGCTTCCATGTCCTAGCTGTTGTAAATAGTGCTGCAATGAACATTGAGGTACGTGTGTCTCTTTCAGTTCTGGTTTCTTCAGGGTGTATGTCCAGTGGGATTCCTGGGTTGTATGGAAGTTCTATTTCTGTTTTTTTAAGGAATCTCCACACTGTTCTCTATAGTGGCTGTACCAGTTTGCATTCCCTCCAGAAGTGTAAGAGGGTTCCCTTTTCTCCACACCCTCCCAGCATTTATTGTTTGTGGATTTTTTGACGGCCATTCTGACTGGTGTGAGATGATAACTCATTGTGGTTGTGATTTGCATTTCTCAGATAATGAGTGATGTTGAACATCTTTTCATGTGTTTATTAGCCATCTGTATGACTTCTTTGGAGAAATGTCTGTTTAGTTCTTTTGCCCATTTTTTGATTGGATTGCTCCTTTTTCTGTTGAACTGCATGAGCTGCTTGTGTACTTTGCAGATTAATTCTTTGTCAGTTGTTTCATTTGCTATTGTTTTCTCCCATTCCGAAGGCTGTTTACCTAGCTTATAGTTTCCTTTGTTGTACAGCACACACTTGGCTGTTCTTTTCCAGCATCTCAAGGAGACTCAGACCTCCTGGTTTTTATGTTCATTGTCTTGTCAACAGTCTCCGAGGACAAAGTCCAGATTTAGAAACACAAGTGTCATAATGACCCAACATTATCATGGAAGGGAATCCTTTGCTTCTGTCTCTTGGTCATCATTTTTCCCACTGACATTTTCTCCCTAGGCTAGAGTGTCACTGGACGGTCCAGGAGTCTTTTTGCTCATCTTGGTGTTACAGCCTGTGTACAGACACATTACACATGAGCCCTGCCGAGCTGGAACAGGTGTGTTCAGCAGGTGTCTTCAGCTGTGTCCCACCTGCTGTCAGAAACAGCCTTTTATAGAACAGCTGCCTGGGCTTCACAGTGGGAGGCACAAGTGAAAACTTCTGCGCTGGATTGCTGCTGCTGCTGCTGCTGCGTCACTTCAGTCATGTCCGACTCTATGTGACCCCATAGATGGCAGCCTACCAGGCTCTGCCATCCCTGGGATTCTCCAGGTAGGAACACTGGAGTGGGGTGCCATTTCTGCATTGGATTAGTCACCTCTAACTGCCTCTTTACGTTTGATGTCCACAGTGAACAGACTGATCTCAATTTAGACAAGATTAAGGTTTTAAAATCATTTCCACTGAACTGCTTTAATGTGGCACCTATTTGGGGGTGCTGTGTTATGGTGGACTTAACTCCTTCCTTTTCAAAAATATTTTAACTGACTGAGATGGTTGCGACAAGCTTTTGACGGTCAGTATTGAAATTGCAGATAACTGCAAGGGTTTTCTACTCAAGTGGGCTTGTGAGCTATTCTGAGCCTCTCTGCAAGTAACTTGTATGTCTGCTAAACATGTCTGCAAGCAAAGAAGCTATGTCTCCTCATGAGTGTGTGCTCAGTTGTGTCTGACTCTTTGCGACCCCACGGACTGTAGGCTGCTAGGCTCCTCTGCCCATGGGATTCTCCAGGCAAGAATACTGGAGTGGGTTGCCATATCCTCCTCCAGAAGATATTCCCAACTCAGGGATCAAATCTGTGTCTTCTGCATTGGCAAGTGGATTCTTGACCACTGCGTTTGCAGGCTGATTCTTTATCTCTCCTCACCAATTCACAATTCTAACTAAATATCAAAGTGCAGAGAGACAAAAATCTGAAAGAGCAGAGTCTTGGACTTGGGGGTTGAGAGATCTAGATTCAAGTTCTTGTTCCAGTCTCTTACTGTGTGACTTGGGACAGACTGGCATGGGTACATAGCAACAGAAAGACTGGTTTCTGGCTTATTCAACTTGTCATCTTTATTTCATCCCAAGGAAGATGTTATCTGCAGAAGAAAAGGTGACAATTATCATTTGAGAACTCTTTCTGTGATCAATTACTTTAATGGTAATCACTGACATCATATAGCACTCAACTGTGTCCCAGGCTTTGTTCTACTTGGTTAGTAGATGGAATTTATTTGATTCTCATAATGCACATGAGGAAAGCATAAGCATTATCCCTATATTAGAGATGAGAACAATGAGGCACAGGGAGGTTAAACGATGAAAGATGTATTTGCTGGCATAAGAGACACATGTCTTCATTACCTGGATATAGTATTGCACTGTGTACTCATCCTGCTCTTCTTCCAGCTCCACCTCTGGGCAGCTGAAAATGTCTCCTCCCCCTGATGGAAGTTGCTCTCAAGGTGGAGAGGCTTATGGACCAGTGGACATTCAAAGGGCAGGAAAGGATACTAAGCCTCACTGGCTTCCCCAAATTCCACTCTGAATAGAGCCAGGCAGAACCCAATAGGGGTGTATGCTGTATGTAATGAAGATGGCTTAAATGTGTTTTTAAAGCCAGGAATTAGTTAATTTCATTTTAAGCCTCAGTATTATGTGATGAGATACATATTATGTTCCCATATTAAAGTTCACAGGGATCGAGTATGGAGAATCTCATGTGATGGGACAAGTGTGTATTCTCAGCACACTGTGATGTTTATAAGTGAATTTGTTAAGGTTCCATTTCTGCTTATTGTACCCTTGAAAGCACCACCTTCTCTGATCACTTATGATCTGTTAAAGACAAATCTTAGCTTTAGACATGAATCCACAAGTGCTCACTAGTTTTTACAAATGTTTACGTACTGAACTAATGATCAGTGAGTTAGTGATCAGTGAGTGCTACCCATGTATAAAGACAAATTTTGAACTATTCAAAAGATTTTTGGTGACTCTGATTTATCAAGGTTAAAAACAAAAGCAAAAACCAAAAACACTAGCGCTTCCCCAAGTCTGTCCTGATTTTTTTTTCTAAATCGTAAGTTAAGTTCTTTAAGCTGAAACATCTCTATTTTGTGCCAGTCTCAGCCTTTTGATGACAGATCTCTGTGATTCTTAAAATGATTGCATGATATTCTCAGCAACAGCCATCAAGAAACCTTGAAAAAAGTCTTTGTTACTTACAGATCCTGGAAATTACCTGGCATGCCTGGGGCCACACAGCAAGGTTGTAAGTGTAGAGGGGGAGAAAGAGAAAGAACCTGGAGTTTTTCTCTTATTATGGTCAAGGATGGGGGCCTAGGGTTTCTCAGGCTTAGTCTTTATTGGTGAATTTAAAGCAATGGTCCCAAATGGTCAGTTACAGAAACGAATCAAGATCTTTAAAGCAAAGGAGTATGGGGGATGGAAGGGTAGGAGCTTCTTCACAGTGGTGTGGCTGGCAATGTGTTTTTTCAGGTTATCAGTATTAAAGTGGATCCTTTTTTGAAGCAGATGCCTTGACAATCGAAGCTTAAGTCGGGCACTTGCATTGCAAAAGGAAAAGTCAACTCCCGGTGCTCACTATGTGGCTTTTGATGGATTTGCTGGCTTGTTTTTTACTTGTAATGCCATGTATCACATCTGTGTTGACCATATATCAATATCACTTTTGTGTTGACAATGGACACATCCCAAAGCATGTAAACGTTCAAGGTTATTTCAGAATGGCCTTTGAGTACACTGTACTTGGGTTGGAACTATTGATCTATTAAAAAAAAAAATCCCGTCACCTAGTGGCTGGAGATGATCATTTTTGTCTAGTAACAACAAAAGACAGTCTATGGCCAATGATAATGTTTATTGGAGTTTCAACTTGGTTTGTAGTATACATAATTTAGCAAGTATTATACAGGAGAAGGCGATGGCAACCCACTCCAGTGTTCTTGCCTGGAGAATCCCAGGGATGGGGGAGCCTGGTGGGCTGCCGTCTATGGGGTCGCACAGAGTCAGACATAACTGAAGTGACTTAGCAGCATACAGGAGGGCTCAAGGCAGTAAAATAAAATGTTTACTGACCGTAAAGTAAAAGCTGGCGTTGGGAGGCCTGGACCACTGAAGCATTTGCTCCATGGCCACACTGTCCCCATCTGTGCAGTAGGTTCTGGCTGCAGCTAACAGTGGTTGGGTTAAACACTCTCTGAAGTTTGGAGCTTGAATCAAATTGTGTTCTTATTACTAACACCCTGACTTCTCCCTTTACACCGCCCAGGGGTCACCTCTGTTATGTTGTGTGTCTTCCCAGCCACCAGAGTGAAAGGGTCTATCTCTGTTTGTCTGATCTTTGTCACTATTTCCAAATTCTATGGGTTGGTGACATTATATTTGATGTCAGTCTTAACTTGGTCAAAGGGCCATAAATTACGTACCTAAAATCACAGAATTTCATAATAGTTCTACTTCTGTAAAACTGCCAGCAGGCCTGAAGGCCCTATTGAAATAGTTCTCACCTACTAATTCCAAGTTATACTGAAAACTTTGGCCACTATATAAATGTGTGATATATCACAGCTGATACTTAAAAAAAAATGTTTTCTCTTGAATACTAAAGCAGAAGTGGGTTATTTTCACTATCGGTTTTATTCATATGATTGAGATTAGAGAGGTAATAATAGATCCTTCAGTTGATACAACTAAATGTTAATTATATTTGCTTGGCTTGTGTCATAATGTTGTATGGCTACAGGAAAGGGAAAATGAGAGAGCAGGATTGAAAGAGAAGTAAAGATTGTTTTGCATGTTACTACTATGCGGCAATCTTTTGGATTCCTTTCCAGCTTTTATATTTAAGATTTCATCATTCCATATTTCCAGTTTGAGGTAAGGGCCATGAATTAAGTTCAGCAGAAGAAACTGACAGTTATTCAATTCAGGTGAACCAAAAGACAAGTTCAGCATGTTGAGACAATGCAAAAAATACATGCAGATACTATGGTCCAGGAAAGCGCAAGGTGATAAATCCAAAACAAAGTCCTCAAAAGAAAACATAGTAATAAAGAATCAAAGCCATTAAAATAAGGAACAGACTGGAACATAGGCAAAAGGTTTTGGTCATCAAAATTCAGGAATGAAACAGCTCTGTTTTATGCACAGACTATCAACAGACAAACCTTCTTTCTTCCACTCTTTTTATTTCTATTATAAGATCTCACCTGTCTTGAATCACATTCCCAGAGTCTTGATTCTGTTTTCTAAGCCAGTGGTCCCCAGCCATTTTGGCACCAGGGACCAGCTTCATGGAAGATACTTTTTCTGCAGACCAGGGTGGGGTGGTGGTGGTTTCGGGTTGATTGAAATGCATTGCATTTATTGTGCACTTTAGTTCTGTTATTATTACATCAGTTCCACCTCAGGTCATCAGGCATTAGATCCCATTAGACCTGGAGGTTGGGAACTCCTGTTCTAATATGACAGCTGATTGTACTAATTTGGTTCAGATGTTCCTAAGAAGCTCAGCGGTTCTAGGCCATTGCTAATATTATGACCACCCGTGCTTAGAAGAGCCCAGGCCTTGTCATGCACGAATGAAATCCAAATAGTCCAGCCCTTGATACACAACACGTGGTCCCTGAGCAAGCAACATCAGCATCATCTAGTACTGTGTTAGAAATGTAAACTCCCAGACCCAACTCCAGACTTGAAGAAGAATGCATCTTTAGAGGTCTCCAGATGGCTTACATGTATATTAAAGTTTCAGAAATGCTGCCCTATGACCGGAGATCAGCAATTTTTTTTTTAAAACAAAGACACAAACAGGATAAATATGATAAGTTTTGTGTCCTGTATGTAATCTGTCACTTTTTTTTTCCTTTTTAACCAATGCTTTAAAAATGTAAAAGCCTTTCATAGGTTGGGACATTGGAAACCAGATTGCAGCTGTGTATGAATCTGCATTGCAGGCTGATTCTTTACCGTCTAAGCCACCAAGGAAGCACAAGAATACTGGAGTGGGTAGCTATCCCTTCTCCAGGGGATTGTCCCAACCCAGGAATTGAAACAGGATTTCCTGTATTGCAGGTGGATTCTTTAATAGCGGAGCTACCAGGGAAGCCCAGAGTCACTCTAATATGAGACAAATTTACTGATGAAGAATTTAAAGGTCAGGAGTTGAAATTTCTTACCTAGGAAAAAAGAGTAGTAGAGTGAAAACTAGAATCCAGAGTCTGCCTTTATCCTTCTCACTATCATATTGTGCCTCTCTTTAACATTTTACTTTTCTTAGGAATGTTTGCATTATAAATGTGCTGTAAAGAGAACAAACAGCTAATGCTACATTAGCAAGTAATGTGCCTGCTAAGTCAATCGCTTCAGTTGTGTCTGACTGTTAGAGACTCTATGGATTGTGTCTGCCAAGCTCCTCTATCCATGGGATTCTCCAGGCAAGAACGCTGGAGTGGGTTGCCATGCCCTCCTCCAGGAGATCTTCCCTACCCAGGGCTTGAACTTCATCTCTTGTCTCGTGCATTGGTAGGTGGGTTCTTTACCACTAGTGCCACCTGGGAAGCCACTCAAATAGTGCTGGTATATGCCAGACTCTGGACTGAGCTTTCAACATATGTGAACTAACAATTTGCACATCAATATTATGTGAAGTTGCTGTTGTTATCCCTATTTTCAATCTGAGGAATCTTGGATTAAAAATGTTGATTAACAGGGACAAATCAAGAAGTTAGAGTAGGAAGATCCTGAGCTTGCCGCCTTCAAAGAACTCATCAAAACTACAACTATGTATATACCAGCCCTCTCTGTAAATAACTTGAAGACTAGCAGAACGGCTCTTCTACAGCCAAGAAAGAAAGAACTTGAGGGAGTTCCAAATAACCAAAAAAAATCCTGATTAAAAAAAAAAGTCAAAAACTAGTGTTGTCATGCCCCCCAGAGTTCAGACTATACTACAAAGCTATTTTAAGCAAAATACTAGCACAAAAACACACACATAGATCAACAGAACAGTATGAGGAACCCAGAAATAAACACACGCACATATGGTCAATTAATCTATGACAAAGGAGGCAAGAATATACAATGAAGAAAATCTGTCTCCTCAAAAAGTGGTGTTGTGAAAGCTGGAAGCTACATTTGAAAGAGTAAAACTGGAACATTTCTCACATTATATAGACAAATTAACTCAAAATGGATTAAAGACCAAAATGGAAGACCTGAAACAATAATACTTCTAGAAGAAAACATAGACACCATGCTCGTTGTCATTGGTCTTAGCAGTGTTTTTGTGGATATGTGTCTTCAGACAAGGAAAACAGAAACAAAAATAAATACTTGTGACCTAATCAAATTTAAAAGCTTTTGTACAGTTAAGGAAACCACCAACAAAACAAAAAGGCAACCTACTAGATAGAGGAAGATATTTGGGAACAATATGTCTGATAAAGGGTTATATCCAAAATACAGAACTCATACAACTCAAGAGAAGACTCCAATTAAAATATAAATATATATATATACAGAGGACCTGAGTAGGAATTTTTCCAAAGAAAATATACATGATGCAGACACTTGAAAACATGCTCAACATCAGGCTTCATCAGGGAAATGAAAATCAGAGCCAAAACGATACCTACATAGATATTATTGTCAAAATGCCTATTATCAACAAAGACAAGACATAATAAATACAGGTGAGGATGTGGAGAAAATGGAACCCTCATTCACTATTGATGTGAATGTAAATTGGTGGAACCACTATAGCAAATCATTTGGGAGCTCTTCTCCCAAAATTAAAAACAGAACTGCTATACAATCCAGAAATTCCACTTCTTAGATTTGAGGAAAATAAAAACACTAATTTGAAAAGATACATGCACCTTGATGTTCATAGCATTGTTATTTATAATAGTCAAGATATCAAAGCAACCTGAGTCTATCAACCAATGAATAGATAAAGGACTTGTGAGATATATATATATATGTATATGTGTGTGTGTGTGTGATGGAATATTACTCAGCCATAAAAAATGGAATCTTGTCATTTTTGACTACAAGGGTGGACCTGGTGTGTATTATGTTTAATGAAGAGAAAGACAAATACAGTATGATTTCACTGATATGTGGAATCTGAAAGATAAAGCAAAACAACAAATAAAACTAAACTGAAAAGGCTTATAGACACAGAGAATAAACTACTAGTGTTTCTCAGAGGGGAGACAGGTGGGTGGAATGGCAACGTAAGATAAAGAGGATTAAAAGGTACAAACTACTAGGTATGAAATAAATAAGTGACAAGGATGTACAGCACAAGGAATATATATAGTCAATATTTTGTAATAGTTTGGCAATTGAACTATAAAATTTTTGAATTGCTATGTTTTACATCTGAAACTATTATAATATCATAAGTCAACCATACATCAATTTAAAAAAAGGTCAAATACCTTGCCAAGTTTCAGAACTAATTAATGTTAAAGCGAGGGCTGCTGGAAGGCATAACTCTCATGTGGATCCACTACACTGAATTCTCTTTACATTATATACTTTCTCTTTACAGACTATAGGTACCATGTTTCCCAAACTTGGGTTAATATCGAAATCACCTGTGGTACTTCTTAAAATTACGGACACTTGGGCACTACTCTTTTACTCAGTAAGTCCGTATGGAGACCTAGGCCCTGGCATTTTAACTGAATATCATAAGTGCTTCTGGAGCCAAATGAAGTCTGTATTTTATCAGCATTTTATTAGCAAGAGACTTTTTGCCATCGAGGGTTGAAAAAGCAGTCAGTGTCTAGATTATAATCTGAAAACACAAAGTCCCACATGTTTCAGAACATGCAAGCATCTTTAGATCCAATCCAGCTCTGCTGTGGCTCTGAGACTCTGCATAAATGTACTGCTTTGGGGGTTTGCAGTCAGTATCTAGATTATAATCTGAAAACACAGAGAAAGTCCCACATGTTTCAGAACACGAAAGCATCTTTAGATCCAATCCAGCTCTGCTGTGGCTCTGAGACTGTGCATTAATGTACTGCTTTGGGGGTTCGGGAGAAAGGGACCCTGCTTTCTTATCATCTACATATTGGATATAGTCTTGCTGTAGAAAGGCTGTATGGAATCACAGAGTTACCATCTGCTTCCAGAGGTCTCAGCATGTGCCTTGCTTAGCGCTGGGTCTCACCATGGTCCGCCATCTGGACCATGGAGCACTGTATGGAATGACCAGATGCTCCAGTGGTCTCTGAAATGGATTATTTTCTCCAGATTGGAAACCACAGTGTCCCACATTTTCCATTCCTTTTCCAAAAGCTCACAAGCCTGACTTCGGAAAATAAACAGTTTCATGGTCGCTCATTTCTGTGTCTCCAGCAACTTGCCCCGTCTGCTGAAACGTTGCAGGCTACTTAGCACTGCCCCAGCACCTTCCATGGTTCCCTTCTGACCACTGTAAATTGTAAAGTGGTAAACTGTAAGTTGTGTGTAAATTGTAAATTGTAAAGTTGAACCTTCTACATCTTACTTTGGAATAATGTTATTTTTTTAATTTTATTTTTACCTGGAGAATAATTACAATATCATGATGGTGTCAGCCATACATCAACATGAAGCAGCCATAGGTATATATGTGTCTCTTCCCTCTTAAATTTCCCTCCCACCTGCATCCCCTTCCCACCTTCCCATCTTCCTCTCCTTCCCACCCGCTAGGCTGTCACAGAAGAGCAACCCAACTAGGCTCGGGGGCTTCCCTGGTGGCTCAGAGGTTAAAGCGTCTGCCTCTGATGCAGGAGACCTGGGTCGATCCCTGGGTCAGGAAGATCCTCTGGAGAAGGAATGGCAACCCACTCCAGTATTCTTGCCTGGAGAATCCCATGGACCGAGGAGCCTGGTGGGCTACAGTCCATGGGGTCGCAAAGAGTTGGACATGACTGAGCGACTTCACACACACCCTGTAATAATATTCTTGATTTTGATTCATTGTCAAACAGTCTTCTCCTAAAGCATCCTTCACTATCCCAAGGATGTTAAGCTCCATCCTCACTCTCCTCCCTGTGGCTCCTTCATATGGCAGGAATCTGGCAAACCATGGGGCTTTTCAACCCCTTCTCACTGTTCCACAGTAAGGAGCTGTTGGCTAGAAAATTTGTGGAGCAGTTGGTTAAAAACTCTTAAATCAATCTGGCTTTTAAAAACTGGAGACTGCCTTTGGCAACAACTTTCTCAAGCATCCTGCTTGGCTGGTATTTTTAATTAACACAGCTAAATGCTTTGTAGTATTAGTCCAGGCCAGCAGGACAAAATTAACAGAGAGACAAAGGCAGAAGTGTTGACAGGGTTGAGAACCAACTTGGGTGAGCTTGGTCTTAATCTTATTTCAAGCTTAAAGTTTCTCTAAACCCTCCAAAACATTGCTCATTTCAGACCTTGGGACTGAAGTTGCTAGTCTTTAGTAGCCAGGTTCACTAGGTGATCCAGCTCTGGGGATTTTGAAAATGAAAGACTAGAATTAGTTTATGCTAAATACCTCTCCATCAAAACTAGCTATTCAGCATTTAACACCTACTGGCTTAGTAACTATAAATGATAGTATTTAAAACTGACAAAGTGTCATTAACGTATAAACTTTTTTCATTCACCAGATAGCCCTGGAGGTAAATAATATTTAGGATAGGGAAACAAACTCAAATGCTTGAAGCAAACTTTTCAGGGGATAAAGATTAAGTAAAGAGTAGAGTCAAAATTTAATCCAGCTTTTCCTATATCAAACTACCTGTAATGATACTATGCATTATATCTGTTTTAGTGAAGATTATAGCTAGTGAGCAAATTGCTAGTTGAGGAGTGCTTGCTAACTACAAGAAAAGGGACAACTCAGCATAGCACATGTGATCAATCCATCCCATAGGCATATGCAAGAGACGTGTCTTCTGCTGTGGCCTAATTTAAGCTTGCACTATCAGGGACTTTGGGAATTATAGCTCTTTTTGTTCCTCCTTGGTGAGCATTAGCTTGGACTGTCTTGAGAAGGTATATTGGTGTTTTTAAAGCAACAAAAGAGAGAGAGAGAAAAGGAACAAATAGAGAGTCAGACTTCTAGATTGAGAATAGGGGAGTTCCTTCTTATAGCCAGCATTTGAGTTACAAATGCAATTAAGACTCAGGCTAGTGGACCCATTCCTTACCAGGATGTCTCCTCCTTACAGTTAATATTTATAAAATGTTCTAGTATGAAGATAGAATTAGAAAGTAAATCTTATTTAGAGTTCAAGAACCTAGATCAGCCTTTTCATGAATTATTTTTCTTTCTGAACTATTCTCATTAAGAGAAAGAGACCGATCTCAAGACGACAAGCTGACAATTAAGATAAAGACAAAATAAGATGGTACCAGTATCCAGATTGTGTCCTGGGGTTGACACATTCAGCCTAACTCTGCCCCTAAATTAACTGTCTGCTCGTAGACATATGCATTTATGCTGTTGAGGCTTCACTCGTGTTTGTGGCTAGTTGAAGGAGGCAGCCATGAGGTGAACTGGTATCCAAGTTACTATGACTGAGATACTGTCTCTGAGATTCAGTGTTTCAGTTTGCTCATCTATAAAATGAGGATATAATCACTGGTTTCAAAGACTTATTTGGAAGATTAGTTATGATAATAGTTTCAAAACTTTTGTAGCCTGTAAAATAATATACATTTAATAATGATTGATATTATTTGAGTAATTACTGGGTATCAAGTACTATTCTAGGATACTATATATACACACATCCACATATATAAAGTTTTGAATATTAATTCATTTAATCTTCACAAAACCAATGTGTGTTAGAGAATATTATTCATCTTAAATATGAAGAAACTAAAGTGCAGGAAGTTTATATGCATATAAGAGTTATTGTTCATTCAAAAGGATTTAAATGCAGACTTGAGGTGAGTACTTCTCTCCTTTTATCTTTTTCTCTCTTAACTCCTCCATCCTCTTCCTGTATCTCCTACCTTCTTCCTTTTCCCCCTTCTTAAGACCATAATGAAATAATGCTAAACTCGGTGGCAAAAGGTCTGTGCCCAGTCCTGGGGTTACATGATCTTGAGCAAGTCACTGTATCTCCTTGTTTCTATTTTCTACCAATCTCATAGGCTGGTTAAAGTGAAGACAAGGAGAAAATGAAGAGAAGATACTCTAACTTAGCAAGCTTGTATGTAAGTAAGGAAGTGAAAGTGTTTTTATTCTTACTACAACTACTAGAACATTTCTAAAATCCTCTCTCTCCTGACACTCTAAGTGTCTATGAATCTTCATCTCACACAGCATAGAACTGACATAGGACGATGACTCAGGGAACCATCCAGACTCCAAGAAGGCAGGCCAGCAGATAGGAGTGCAACCTCTGCTTAACCAGAAAATGAAAACAGCTATGCCACGTGGTGAAGAGTCTGTTGTATGAAGGTTTTTAATCTGTATTGAGTAAGTGCAGATCTGCCTGAGAGCCTGATAAGGTAGGAGAGAAGACAAACCACCAAATATGAAGAGATGCATAACAGTTATGACATCTGGCCCCATCATTTCATGGGAAATAGATGAGAAACAGTGTCAGGCTTTATTTTTTGGGCTCCAGAATCACTGCAGATGGTGACTGCAGCCATGAAATTAAAAGATGCTTACTCCTTGGATACGTGGTGAAGAGTCTGTTGTATGAAGGTTTTTAATCTGTATTGAGTAAGTGCAGATCTGCCTGAGAGCCTGATAAGGTAGGAGAGAAGACAAACCACCAAATATGAAGAGATGCATAACAGTTATGACATCTGGCCCCATCATTTCATGGGAAATAGATGAGAAACAGTGTCAGGCTTTATTTTTTGGGCTCCAGAATCACTGCAGATGGTGACTGCAGCCATGAAATTAAAAGATGCTTACTCCTTGGAAGGAAAGTTATGACCAACCTAGATAGCACATTCAAAAGCAGAGACATTAGTTTGCCAACAAAGGTCCATCTAGTCAAGATTATGGTTTTTCCAGTGGTCATGTATGGATGTGAGAGTTGGACTGTGAAGAAAGCTGAGCACTGAAGAATTGATGCTCTTGAACTGTGGTGTTGGAGAAGACTCCTGAGAGTCCACTGGGTTGCAAGGGGTTCCAACCAGTCCATCCTAAGGGAAATCAGTCCTGGGTGTTCATTGGTGTTGAAGCTGAAACTCCATTACTTTGGCCACTTCATGCAAAGAACTGACTCATTTGAAAAGACCTTGATGCTGGGAAAGATTGAGGGCAGGAGGAGAAGGGTTGAGACAGAGGATGAAATGGTTGGATGGTATCACTGACTTGATGGACATGGGTTTGGTTGGACTCTGGGAGTTGGTGATGGACAGGGAGGCCTGGTGTGCTGTGGTTCATGGGGTTGCAAAGAGTCGGACATGACTGAGCAAATGAACTGAACTGTACTAACAGATTTATGAAAAGCCTTGATGAATTCCTGGAAGACAGTGAAGGGAAGGGAAGCCTGGCATGCTGCAGTCCATGGGGTTGCAAAGAATTGGGCATGACTGAGCAACTGGACAATAACAGCTGATGGTTCCTTTTAACTTGGTCACAGAAAGTCCTTGTGACCTTGTGACAGGCGCTGGGCTAGGCTTTGGTGATAAGTGAATGACTGTTGCTCTCAAGACATTTGTATTTTGCATATTAGTTGCCCTGGTTGTAGTGATATATAAAGCAGAGAAAAACCCCCAACATTGATAGAGTTTGGAAATTCATTTGTTAATAGAAATCCTCTAGAACAGAATGAAAAGAAAAAACCCAAAGACCCCAGTGAGTCCAGCAAATGTTCTAGGCTGATGACTCAGCAAAAGGATACACAGAGAAGGGTTCTTAGGTAACGGTATTTCTCCAACCTTCTGAGCATCTGAGTCTTATCAGTTGGAAGGATGTGGGAAGCAGCATTATTTCTACTGAATCATGAAGATTCTCCACATGTTTTTGTGTCTATGGGGGGTGGGGATTAAGACCTTGTTTCCAAGTTAATATTCATTAAGTGCTTGTATACAGAAAGTTAATTAGTAAATCAGAAAGGGTTCAATACACAAATAATTTTGAAAAATGGTGTGCCCATGTGTTATAGAGCTCCTTGGAGACTACTATGTCGATGCACCCTGTGAATCTTTAAGAAAGTTGAAATTCTATTAGAATGCATAGGACCAGGGCTAGCCTGGAGTTGATCAGTGTTAGCATTGGAACCTATGACCAGTGTCCCACTGCCACTGGAGACATAAAACTGAAAGAATTCTTCCAGCACTTTAGTGAGTTATTTGTATACGTCCTTACCATCTGGAGGAGTGTAATACAGTTGTCACTGAGGCCTTAAGCCCTCCAGATTCCCAGACTAGTGCTTCACATTGTAATTTTTCTTCTCCTATCATGAATCAGACTTTGACATCCTAGGCATAACATTCCATTTAGTTGCCATGATGTATCTGGCAGACATCAGCAGGAGACTGTTATGGTTTCAATGTGCATATGCACATGTGTGTGTGTGTGTGTGTATTCTCTTTTCAGAAGGCAGATCACCAGCAGAGGCTCCTGCTATTGTGTGAGTGGTAAATGCCACAGTGAATAGTCATTTATTGTATCCCAAATTGTTACTGGCATTAATAACTCTGGAGCTATGGCTGTATTTGTTGTGTCAGCCAGACATATTCCCAGTATTAACTTTTGAATAAGAGCAGCAATTTGTCTAATGAAAAATAATGACTTTAAAGACTTTAAAACAAAGAACTCCAGCTAATTTGATTCCACAGAGAAGCCAATAATGGAAAAGCAGGGCATCCTCTCCAAGTTCCCACATTTACTGCAGTACTAGTTTTGAATGCCTTTGTTAGCTCTATCTCAATAGCAGTGTGGGAGACATAAAAATTAATATGAATATCTTTTTTCCTTCACTCTTCAGTTCTCTGAGGATCTGAACAATGCGCTTGAAATGGTTGCTTGTAGCATTCTGTTGGATAAATTAACCTCTTAGTATGTGATACATTAACTAACCAATGGATCCCAACTTAGGCAAATCTAATGTTAAAGACATTGTGTGTGTGTGTAATAGGAGGGATAGTTCCATTCAATGAGTAAATTATGAGAAATAGAAAATAATTGCATTCTCAGACCAACTGGAGGGTTTTCTTTCTTTCTTTTTTTTTTTTTTTTTTGCATATTGCCATGCAAATTCTAAATGTGCAAGCACAAAATGGCATCTCAGCTTAAAAGACAAACAAGTTTGATTGTATGGATTATAAAGTCATTTATTATGTACCCATTTGTATACAGTCTTCATTGCTACAACATCTGGGAGGCTGACATTAGTTAAAAAAGGCAATTAAATTTGAATACCTCATACTGGAACCTTATTATAAACTTGTTATTTCCCTTTCCTTAATTTCACCCCATTACTCCTAATTATAGTGTTCTATCATAAACAGTTCTTCAATTATTTTTGCCCCCTAGGGAATTTACAACCAAAGATGAAACCTTTATTTTTTCCTTCCACCCCTATGTAAGCCTCCTGAACAGTAGCAATGAGGTACATGAAGC
This sequence comes from Madoqua kirkii, assembly GCA_006408675.1. NCBI lineage: Eukaryota > Metazoa > Chordata > Mammalia > Artiodactyla > Bovidae > Madoqua > Madoqua kirkii. The sequence goes on from SJYC01019892.1 coordinate 29,947, forward strand.
CATACTTTCTATTCTGTATATGTAGAACATGTCTATGAGAGGTTCCCCTCAAAGAACAAAAGTCCTGCTCAGATGAATTAATGTAAGTAAATGCAGGTTCAAAAACAAATGGGGCTGGCAGTTAACTTGGCTTTTAATTTTCCCTGGAGGAGTCAGAGTAAAGTTGCTCATTTTCTCTAAGATGCTGTTTCTTTATTTGAAAAACATGCATAAAACTTTGTTCTGTATATTTCATAAAGATTTTGGTGTTTTTTTGTTAATTTCACAAAGATTTTGTGTTTTGAGTTAATAAACCAAAAAAATGCTTTAAACCATAGTGTATACTAACTTGCTTCAGTCATGGCTGACTCTGCAGCCTTATGGACTATAGCCCTCCAGGGTCCTCTGTCCATGGGGATTCTTCAGGCAAGAATACTGGAGTGGGCTGCCATGCCTTCCTTCAGGGGATCTCCAGGGATAGGACTTGGGTCTCATATCTCCTGCAGTGGCAGGCAGATTCTTTACCACTAGCACCATCTGTGAAGTCCTAGTCTTATTCAAATGTTGTAATTGAGTGTAATGTAGGTAGTGTTTGTAGAAGACAATGGCATCCCACTCCAGTACTCTTGCCTTGAAAATCTCATGGACGGGGAAGCCTGGTAGGCTGCAGTCCATGGGGTCGCTAGGAGTTGGACACAACTAAGCGACTCCACTTTCACTTTTCACTTTCATGCATTGGAGAAGGAAATGGCAACCCACTCCAGTATTCTTGCCTGGAGAATCCTAGGGGCAGGGGAGCCTGGTGGGCTGCTGTCTATGGGGTCACACAGAGTCAGACACAACTGAAGCGACTTAGCAGCAGCAGTAGCAGCAGGTAGTGTTTACAAAGCTCATTTTCTGTACTGGGCACCATGTTAATGAATGTATGTATGGTTCCCCCTCACAACTCTTTAATCCCCATTTACAGGTGAGCTAAGTGAGGCATAAAGAGGAAAAATAGTCTACCGAAAGTAGGAATGCACAAACATACAAGCAAGAAGCAGGGTTGAAATTTAAATCTAGGTCTTTATGACTCCATAATTGGACTCACAGTAGCAAAATTGGAAAACAGATTGCAAGAGTCCACCATCTGTATTTAAGAGATAGAGCTATATGGGTGCACAAAAAGTGACCAAGTTAAGGACAATATCTATAATTGAGCTATGAAAAATGTGGTACTAAACTGAACCTTCATGAATAGCCTGGGTTTGGAAATATGGAATTGGTATGGTGATGATTAATTTTACGTGTCAACCTGAGCAGCCGTGGTGTCCATATTAATCATTGTTTCTGAGTATGTCTGTGAAGGTGTTTTTGGTTGAGCTTAGCATTTGGACTGGTAGACTCGGCAAAGTAAATTGCCTTCCCCAATATAATAGGCATTATTCAATCCATTGAGGGTCTGAAGGACAAAAGCAGAGGGAAAAAATATTTGACCCCCTTTCCTGTCTCACATTGAGCTGGGATATCTCATTTCATCTTCTCCTGCCCTCCAGCTGAAATTTACATCATAGATTCATCATTCTCAGGCTTTCAGATGGACTCAGACTGAATTCCACCACCAAGCATTCTGGGTTTCCAGCTTGTAAACAGCAAATCATGGAACTTGTCAACCTCCATAATTGCATGAGCCAATTTTTTCTCATGAAAAACGACTCATTCTGTTTATCTCTCTCACACTCCCCTGTCTCTACAGATACAGATATAAATCTATAAGTCTATGAACCTAACTATACATCTATACTAGGTGCGAAAAAATGGAAATAGTTAGAGACTATTCTTGGGCTCCAGAAACACTGCAGATGGTGATTACAGCCATGAAATTAAAAGACACTTGCTCCTTGGAAGAAAAGCTATGTAAAACCTAGGCAGCATATTAAAAAAACAGACATTACTTGCTGAGAAAGGTGTGTCTAGTCAAAGCTATGGTTTTTCCAGTAGTCATGTATGGATGTGAGAGTTGGACCATAAAGAAAGCTGAGTGCCAAAGAACTGATGTTTTTGAACTGTGGTATTGGAGAAGACTCTTGAGAATCTCTTGGACTGTAAGGAGATCCAACCAGTCAATCCTAAAGGAAATCAGTCCTGAATATTCATTGGAAGTACTGATGCTAAAGCTGAAGCTCCAATACGTTAGCCACCCGATGTGAAGAACTGACTCATTAGAAAAGACCCTGATCCTGGGAAAGATTGAAGGCGAGAGGAGAAGGGGACGACAGAGGATGAGATGGTTGGATGGCATCACTGACTCAATGGACATGAGTTTGAGCAAGCTCTAGGAGTTGGTGATGGACAGGGAAGCCTGTCATGCTGCAGTCCATGGGGTCGGTTGCAAAGAGTCAGACACGACTGAGTGACTGAACTGATGAACCTATCTAGAAATAGATAGATAAAAGAGATCTATGTTCTGGTGTTTCTTTTTTCTCTGGAGAATCATAATAGAAGTACAAAGAGAATAAGCAGGTCCTTACTGTGGAAGAGATCAGAGATCTGGAAATGATTCACTTTTGCTAAAAACCAGGCTGTAAAAGGAGTTAGTTGGGAGGTAAGAAAGGTTGGCCCCTATTACAGAGCATTTTGAAGACAGGTTAGAAATTCTGGACTTTCTTTAGTAAAATAAAACATGAATCCATTTTAGAATGAATATTCTCAAAATTAGTATAAGAAGAGGAGGTATATAAAACAGGAGTAGAAGGAAGAGGAGGAAGGAAAGGAAGAAGAAGAAAAAGGAAATGAAACAAGGGGGAGGTGTGAAGGAAAAGAAGGGGAAGAAGCTGGAGGAGGAGAATAAAAGTAATGGGAACAAACCGAAATAAAAGATGGCATATGTGGGATCTGTTCTGATAGAGAGTACAGTTCCTTTATCCTGCCAACTCCCACCCCCTACCCACAACCCTCTCCTCTCTAACACATAGTTGTAGGTAACTTATGCCTAAATACCTAATCCTAAAGCCACGACCTGAATAACTAGCCCTGTGCTCTTATTGCCTTGTGCTAAGGATGAAGCCTCAGGGTAGGTTTAGTTTGAGAGAAGTCAAGAGGTGGGCATGTTCATAATGTAATGGCAGCTCCTGAAATTGTGTTTAGAGGAGGTAGATGGTTCTGTATAGTAAAATACTAGGGATTTTAAGTTTTCCATTTATGAACAAGGAAAACAGAAGTGATGTTTCTGGGCACTGATAGAGGAAAAGATTTGGAGGCAGTTTTCCTGAGATAGGATGAGTCAGATCTCAGGAACATGGTGAGAAGCTGTGCCCCACTGAGATAAATGATGGGCAAACTTGAACCTCATGAAGGTCTGGTGTTCAGCATTAAGCTGTTTTCCGATTGGCTCTGCAATTATGCTTTATTTCCCCTCAATCTTCCATTAAACTTTGCATCGACAACTATTTTATAGCTATTCCTGAGAAAATACAGTCCAGGAGAGGGGCAATTTGTTTAGGTTTTGGAGCAACACAGACCAGAGAGAGTTGCAGAAGCTTAGAATCCTGCAAGGTGGCTGGTCTGTCTGAGTGAAAGTGTTAGTTGCTCATGTTCAACTCTTTGTGACACCTCCAGGCTACTCCATCCATGGGATTTTCCAGGCCAGAATACTGGAATGCATTGCCGTTTTCTTCTCCAGGGGATTTTCATGATCCAGGGATCAAACCTGGGTCTGCTGCATTGCATGCAGACCCTTTACCATCTGAGCCACCAGGGAAGTCTCACATTTTGAGAGTGTTTAAGACCTGAGGTGGAAGCTGGAACAACCTTTGGGGAGTAAACGAACTGCATCTTCCTTGACTCCGGGAATTCTCAAACATCTGCCAAGGCATTGGACTTCTCACATTTTATGAGATTAGGGTCTGCAGTTCTTTTATTTAGACGTTAAAGCAAAGAGGTCTCAAAACATTGGAGGATTCAGCAATGCTTGGGCTATGCAAATAATACCCGGGATATCTATAGTCCTCCCTGTTTACTGCTGTATTATTTATTTACTCCTCTAAAAATAGGGCTTTAAATAGCTTCCTTTCATGTCACAGATGCCCTCATGGTTGACTCTCAGGTATTGATGACAACACTTTTCTTCAAATTTATCACCAGCATCTCACTCTGGTTAGGCACTGGGTTACTGACTAAAGGCAGGAAGTGTTCTGTTTCTACTTATTATTGAAAAATGTTTTGACCTAAATCTATTCTAAGTCTTTTTTCTTTTTCTTATTTTACATGCTGTTTTGGAAATTTATATTGGAAATTTATATTTCTCCCTGATGAGGGTAATTTTTGCGCAATAATAATGATGCCATTTTCATGAGCAGGACACCCATTTATAGTCTAGATACATTACAGTGAAATCCTGGGTGAAGTCATTCCTTTCCCTGGTTTGTTTTAGGCAAAAGACCCTGACCAAAAGATGTGACATAGAAGATATTTAGGATAGAAATGATCTAATTACATAAAAAATGCAATATCTGCATGTTGATTTACACCTCTTAAATGTCCTATAGCTATGCTTCATCCTTATAAAAGATTAATTGTTTGGTAAGTGAAAGTCTTAAATAGTCACTGAGATTTATAGCAATTAGAAATAATTTATTTTTTGGAGGACCCTTTCATCCTTGCAGTTTTCTGAAGATAAATTATTTAACCTTGTCCTCATAGAGAAGATAAGTCCCAAGAGAAGTATGATCCCGAAGTGGCATGACCTCAGCAATTGCTGGGCCAAGAAGGCTGTTTGAGTTCATCAGTGAGGACCTCAAACCACATACATTCTGTACATCCGGGGCTTTCTCAAAGTAGTAACATGTGACTGACACATTTAGAGTAAGAACCTTTATCTCCTAACTTACAGGTAGCTGATTTTTCCACTCCAGAGTTCTGCCTCTATAACCAGGCACGTAATGGCTTCAACCAGGATGCTTGAGCAACCTGCTTGAGCTTCATTTTTCAGAACTTAATGTGCACATCAACCTCCACCCCTCAGACTTTTCCTTAAGTGATGATTTGCCTGTCTTTTGTCTTTGCCATATTAATTTGTCGCAGAGTGTTTTTGTGTTTTTAAGTTATTTTCCTCTTCAGTATCTTCAGACAGTCACCCAGTGTTGAAGACGTAAATCTTAATTTCATTCTGCCACTCAGGATTTTCTATAACCTAGCAAACTGGAAATTTAGCTTTGCCTTTCAGTCATAAAAAGGGCAGCTTCCATTATGAAGCACTTGATTAGTACAGGCCACTCTACACCTACTACCTCATTTAACCCTACAAAACAGCCAGGAGTGTTATTTTTACTCTGATAAAGAACAGCAGTGGTATAGAAGTTAAGTAGCTGGACCAAAGTCACTCAGTAGGTAGGATTCAAACTCATCCTGTCAGATCAGTCCAAGGGCTTCACTCCTGAGCGGGGTTCCTTCCTGTCTGCAGCCTGCCACACCCTTTCAAGTTGGTCTGGATCTATACTTCCCCACCGTATACCTGCCCTCGTGAATTGTGAAGTCGCTCAGTTGTGTCTGACTCTTTGCAACCCTATGGACTGTAGCCTACCAGGCTCCTCTGTCCACGGGATTTTCTAGGCAATAGTTGTGGAGTGAATTGCCATTTCCTTCTCCAGAGGATCTTCCTGACCCAGGGATCGAACCCGGGTCTCCTGCATTGTAGACAGACACTTTACCGTCTGAGCCACCTTATCCTTCATATTTAAGCATCTGATTATTATCTACCAGTCACCAAAATGGCCCCTCTTTCTTTTCTAACCTGTTCTTTCAAAGCCTATATAAATTCCCTATCCATTATGGTAACCAATTATCATGTGTTTAGTGGCTTACCACAGACTTATTATGTTATAGTTCAGGAAGTCTGGAGTTCAAAAATGAGTCTTGCAAGGCTAAAATCAGTGTCGACAAAGGTGCAGCCCTTCCAGAGGATCTGGAGTTGATCAATCCCTTGCCTTTTGTAACCTTGAGAAGCTGCCTTCATTTCTTGATTCGTGGCAACTCCAAGCCCTGTTTCTATCTTCCTATATCCTCTGATCTTCACTCTCCTGCCTCCCTCTCTTTTATAAGAGCCTTTGTTAATATGTTGGGCCCACCCAGATAACCTAGGATAGTCCTCCCATTGTTTTAACATAACTGAAAAATTTATTTTGGCATGTTGTTTTTCAGTCACTAAGTCATGTTCGACTCTTAGTGATCACATGGACTATAGCATGCCAGGCTACTCTGTCCTCCTCTTTTGTCTCCTGGAATTGGCTCAGTTTCATGTGCACTGAGTTGGTGATGCTATCTAACCATTGCATTTTACCAGGTACAGTGACATATTCACAGTTTCCAGAGATTAAGACATAGATAACTTTGTGGGGTCAGATATCAGCTTACTATAAAGACTAGTTCCAGGCCCATCTCCTCTCTCAGGGTTCCTCAAAAGGCTCCAACAGCAGGCTGTTCTATTCTACATCTTATTACTTGCATCTTTGTAGTTTGAAAATTTTCCCTTCCACTCTGTTGTATGATTTTGGACATTGGGCTCCATTTGTTAGGGGCTCAGATTGTCTCAGCTGCAACCTTGGTATCTACTCCAAGGATAGCAAACAGATTTTAATCTCAAATGAAGCTGGTATAAGCAGCTCAAGTATCTGCATTGGGAAGGATTTGAAGCTCCTCTTGGTTTCAAAGCCAAGAAGGCTGCAATTAATTAGAATGTTTGCCATGAAGCCAGCGAGGGAAACAGCAGCTTGGGGTCCACATGTTGTCAGTTCAACTCTTCTCCCTTCTCTCTCCCATCTCCCATCTTCAAAATGAAGAAAGGAAGCTGGAAAAAGACAATTAGCTTTAGCTTTTACATAAAGGGTCTACTACGTATCTGGCACTGTCCTGGTATATTATCTAACTTAGTTTTTTGACCCTGATAATAAATAGATATTAAAAGTAGAAGCAAAGGTTCCAAGAATTTCAGAAACCTGTTCAAATGTCAGGTAGAAGAAATAGGGACACAAATATAGATTTATCTAATTGCACATCAAATTCTGTTCACTATAATAAACTTGGAATTTAAATTATTTACATAGTCAAATGAAGCTAGAGCTTCATTAAAAGCTGGAATTAAAATGATACTAACCAAATTTCCTCCAAAAAAACATAAGTCACAGGAACACGGGACACATGGCTACAAGGCCAAATACTTAAAACTGTGATTCTTATAAGAAATCAGGGTGCAACCAACTATAGACACACAGGCACAATTTATTTTTTGTTGTTTCACTATGTTAAAAATAATAGGACGTCATTTATTTTTCCCTAGTGAAAAGATGACTGACATTTTGGCTTTGGAATCTTTCTTTCTTTTACATACACCAGGGTATTTGACTTTATTTTCTGTTTACTGTTTTCCCATAAATCAGAATTTTCTGTCTTCTTTTCCTGTCTTTATTAATCTGAGTCTATCTGCATACTCTACAAACTAGAGTTCTGACAGAGATGTCAGGAACCAGCTATTCCAGATCTTTGTCCAAGGGTCGCTGGACTAAGCAAACATATCCCTCAAGCTGAGAACCCTTTGCTAAGGTGCCTCTCATTGATGAAACTGCCTGCAATAAGGTCAAAGTCAATTTCCAGGCAGTGGATCTTGCCACTGTTTTATTTAAAATCCTCCAGTGCTCCCTGCTTCTCTCTGTAAGGGTACGTTCCTTTTCTTGGCCGTCTGGCCTTCCTTGCCTTGCATGTAATTGCACCACTAACCTCATCTCCTACTATTCTCCCCTCACCTCCCTATCCCCCTCACCCTCTTCAGCCCTGCTTTCCAGCTTCATTGCTGCTTTCTCTTTTTGTCTAGTTCTTCATTATTTTTCTACCCTGAATTCTGTCCCCTGTGTTGGACTCCCTTCCTGCCATGTTCAATGCAGTTGCTTGATTTTTTTTTTTAATGCAAATCTGACCATGTCATTTTCCTGCTCAAAATACTCTAGTGGCCTATTATCATCCAGATAAGAAGTTCTGAAACCTAATTGAAAGCACCTATACATCCTATAGCTGTATATCTGTCTCACCACCACTCTATCCCCCAGCCAAGATTCCAATAGACAACAGATTTCATTTATGCATTAGATAATAAGCTTGTTATGACTCAGCCAAACCTAGCATTGTGCTAGAGACACAACACCGTTTTGTATGTCATTTGCAGTGTAAGAAACAACAGTTACTACATGAGATGAATCATTCTTACTTTAGTAATGAGAGAAGTGAGATTCACAAATTCTGGCTTTCCTCATATCACATGGAAAAGTTATAAGAACTCAGTCAATAATATTATGATGCCGATAAAGTACCATATGTAGCAAAGGATACACCATATAACATCTTATGATATACCATAAACATATCAAGATACACATTATATGGTGACCATATAACATCTCAATAGAATAGTCATCATAAATGCAACATATAGGACATCAAGTATCTATTAATAAATATAAACTATCACATCAGTTTAGTACAGTTCAGTCACTCAGTCGTGTCTGACTCTTTGTGACCCCATGAATCCCAGCACACCAGGCTTCCCTGTCCATCACCAACTCTCAGAGTTCACTCAAACT
>SJYC01019893.1:0-46243 GCA_006408675.1 Madoqua kirkii
CAGCAAAGTGCAGCCACTGCTCCTTACCTTGGATGAGGGGTATCTCCTCACCACCACCCTTCCTGAACTTCAATGTGGGATAGCTCCTCTAGGCCCGCCAGTGCCTGCACAGCCACTGCTCCTTGGATGTGGGGTTGCTCCTCTTGGCTGCCACTCCTGGCCTTGGCTGCAGGGTGTCTTCTCCTGGCCACTGCCCTGACCTCAGATGCGGAGTGGCTCCTCCCGGCTGCCCCTGACCTCGGACACAAGGTAGCTCCTCTTGGCTGCTGCCCCTGACCTCAGACGCAGGGTAGCTCCTCTTGGCCATTCCTACACCATCACAGCCTGGCATTCTCGGCCGCTACTCCTGACCTTGGATGTGAGGTAACTCCTCTTGTCTGCTGCCCTTCCGGCACGGGGTCCTCCCAGCTTCTGCCCCTGACCTCAGACTTGGCGTAGCTCCTCTCGGCTGCCCTTAGTATGCCGATCACAATTTCCTGCACTTAGTGTGCTAGTCACAGCTGCCCAACTTTTATTAACCATTAATTAGTGCATTTATTTTATATGAATTAAAAAGATAGCACCAAATTGATCTACTATAAATAAAAATAAGGAGGCAGGGTTGTAAATCTTTCAAATTCCAACTCTTGCCACTTTTTCATTTGGTCCTTAGGAATGATTAGTATGTTCTAATTTCTATTTTAGTAAGTAGGTTTTCAACAAGGTTCCCCTGAGGCCTAGCAATTTCAGACAGATAGAAAAGAAGATGCATCTAGGAAAATGTTAGGCACCAAGGAATTAATCTAAATTCCCTTTTCACAGCCATTCTTCAGTTTATTCAACAGCTCTTGGATGCCTAATCTATTCATAAAGTGTTATGATTCCAGTCTGTTTATTCTTACTGGTACTTTCCAAACCAGAAACAAATGAGATCAGGTATAATTCATTAGGGTGTATGATAAAAGTTCCATTTGGTAGAATTCCTTAATTCAAATCTGAAGATTTGGACCTTTGCTTTCAGAAGAATATAACTATTGCTATCAACACACACACAAAAGCTACCCGGGGGTGGTCCAGGAACATAAGGAATTAATTTTTTAAGTTGGCAACGCTTTATAAATGGAAGAAAGCAAGCCTCCTCTACCTACAGATGCTTTCCTATTAAGGCATCATTTAGAAACTCTAGACTTCATCATGGAAGGAATCCTTGGTGGGTAGGGTCATTAATCAACACCATTAATAATAAGAATCAGTTTGTATTTTTTTATTCCCATAAGAACAATCTTCTTTCAAAATATGAGAAAACAATGAAGATATATATTTTCTCATATAACTAGAATACCAGAGGGTGGACTCTGAAATGGTGTTATGAGTGAATCAGTAGAATCACTAAAGATCCTAGTTCTTTGTATGTTTTTATTCTTCTGTCTTTGGGAGGTTTTTTTCTCTGTCTATACAGATAGATGGCTATATGGTTTGTACAATTACATTCAGAGAAGAAAACATCCAGGTTAAGGAACAGGATGGCCTCTTTCTCCTGGGAGTGAGGAGATATTCCTTAGACTAACTCCCACCTCAGTGATGTTCCTTCAGGCTTATTTGGTCACAAATGTGTCCCATGAATATCCTCTCTATAGGTCAGTTATTAGCAAGGGTTAATGGGGGTTGAGAGTGAATCACAGTGTCCATCAAGTGCTGTATTTCCATTTTCCCTGAACCAGAATAACACTACTCTATACTCATAGCAAGACTGAGCAGATTAAAGAAGGACTAGTCTTAGCCTAGGACTAAAGGTAAATAAAATAAGGTATCAGGTTATGGGCATAAAAAAACCATGGTTAGACTCACAGTAATGTAATGTCTTCAAAAGGTTGGTAGAGTCTACATGGTGAAACTGACAAATTCACCTGGTCCATGGACAATGGCTTCCTGAAGAATGTCTCTTAGTTTGCAACCTCATGTAAGGCCATTTTGTTATCCTAGAGTATGTGAAGCTTTTAATCTCTTACTCTCTTTCCAGTGAGGGATTGACCTCTGTCAAATCACTAGATCTATGGAGAATGAGAGCAGTATGAAAAGTTCCTTTACTTTGATTTTATCAACTGTGTGTGTGTACGTGTGTGTGAGCCCCACTCATTTAGAGGAAACAGAGTATCCTTAGTTCAGCTGTAGGACAAGAAGAAATGTCTTTAATCAAGCTAATATGAACATAAGTTCCTTTTGATTCCAACAGGTAGAGAAATTTAATAATTAGTCTCCCAAACTTACCTACCCATGAACACACAGTAATTTTTATAACTGAGATCAAACATACTCTCTACTCAAGCATGGATTGAATTGGAAACTGAGGCTAAGAATGATGGTGATTGTTGTGTACAGATGTGGAGGAAAATACCATCAGGAAAAATAACATCCCAGTTAGGAGGGTTGACACTTCATATAACAAACCAACTATATGATGCATAATGTTGGCCACATAAATAAATTAAATATTTTCATGATCCATCTGGATGCCCACAGCACATCACTGAATCATATGAAACAAATTCATCTAATGACAAGTACTTTTAACTCCTTAACAACTTACTTAATCAGAGCCTGGAATTATCGTCTCTATTCTGAATTCAGCCTTAGGCTCTTAAAGTTGTATTACTTTGGAGTGAACGTATTCTTTTATCTCAGTTTAAATAGATCAGGTTTATATGTAGTAGTCCTTATTTTTGAGAATGTTTTTATCCTAAATAAAACTTAAGAGAAATGTAAGAGAATTTAAGGTGAAACTATCCAGCAAATTAGCTAATCTCTTCTGGAAATATAGAATGTGTTGACTGATATGAATGGGATATAAATGTGCAAAATACTACAAAGTGGGATGTAATAATTTTATTATTAATAGTATTTGACTCTCAAGTCTGTCTTCAGCACTGAGAAATAAATTATTCCGTCTTTTTAATCTTCAGAATCTTCTTTCACACCCCTTAATTACTAATCACATATTTTTCAATTTATCAAAAGTACCCAGTACAGTGGCAGAAAGATAGTGACAGAAATCTACTCTTAAATTGTTCAGTTTTGTCAAGATGAATACATTTTAAACCATTTCAGAGTTACATGGGAATAAGGGGGAATTAATAACACTGAAAGCCTTGTTTCTGTCTTTGTTTGTGGTATTCCAATGGATATCCTTAAGAAAATCAAGTTTTCCGTCTTATGACAAAACCTGAATTCAGACCCTGGGTCTTTGGTGTAGCTAGTTATACAGTTTTATTAAGCTAAAAAGAATAAAGCTGACTATATAATTTCTTCAAAGAATTTCTTTTTCAAAGAGGACATATGAACAAAATGGGACTTCTCTTACAAGATATAAGGACTGAGGACTACAATAAATTGTTCAGTTTTGTCAAGATGAATAACATTTTAAACCATTTCAGAGTTACATGGGAATAAGGGGGAATTAATAACACTGAAAGCCTTGTTTCTGTCTTTGTTTGTGGTATTCCAATGGATATCCTTAAGAAAATCAAGTTTTCCGTCTTATGACAAAACCTGAATTCAGACCCTGGGTCTTTGGTGTAGCTAGTTATACAGTTTTATTAAGCTAAAAAGAATAAAGCTGACTATATAATTTCTTCAAAGAATTTCTTTTTCAAAGAGGACATATGAACAAAATGGGACTTCTCTTACAAGATATAAGGACTGAGGACTACAATATGAATAGTAGAGAGGAATATGGTGGAAGATTATAGTGTATGCTGTTTCAGAAAACTAAGGCTCAGAGGTTAAAGCGTCTGCCTCCAATGCGGGAGACCTGGGTTCGATCCCTGGGTCGGGAAGATACCCTGGAGAAGGAAATGGCAACCCACTCCAGTGTTCTTGCCTGGAGGCTACAGTCCACGGGGTCGCAAAGAGTCGGACACGACTGAGTGACTAAACCTCACCTAAACTTCTGAAGAGACATGGTTGATAGTGCAGGGAGGAGATAAGAAACCGCTTGATGAATCTAGTGAGTTTTTACTGCTATACTGGAACATTAATTTGCAGAAGGTTACATTTTGATTCTAAGAGGCAACTTTGATTTTCACATAGATGTCATAGTCATTTCAAATTGAGCATGCCCCAAATTTAACTCTCAACTTACTCTATCTTCAAAGTGGCTTCTCTCCTAAGTGTCACTTGAAGAAATGGCATAGTTGCGACAGCCAAAACCCCAGAGTTGCTTTGCTTTATCTACTTTCCTCATACCTGACTTCCAATTCATTAAAAAGTCTTGTAGTTTTTAATCTTTATTATTATTATTATTATTATTATTATTTTTACTTTATTTTACTTTACATCCCACCCTCCCCCTCAGAGTCCGAAAGTCCACTCTACACATCTGTGTCTCTTTTGCTGTCTTGCGTACAGGGTCATCATTGACATCTTTCTAAATATGTTTTGGATCTGATTACTACTCACCACTTCCATGGCTAACACATGAAATCAAATCTACCATCTTCTCTCATTTGGATTATTATGATCCCCAAATCTTGTCCCTATTCCTACACTTATTTCCTAGAGTAAATTACCCAAATAACATTTAGGATAATTTTTAAAATTGAAATATAGTTGTTGTGTAATATTATGTTAGTTTCAGGTATACAACATAGTGATTAAACATTCAAACACATCATGAAATGATCACCATGATAAGTCTAATAACCATCTGCCCTCATAAAAAGTTATAATATTATTGAACATATTCCTATGCTGTAATCACATCCTTGTGGTTGGTTTATTTTATAACTGGGAATTTGTGTCTCTTTAGTCCCTTCACCTATCTGGCTCATCCCTCACTCCTCTCTTCACTTGGGAACAACAAATTTGCTTTCTGTATCTATGAGTCTGTTTTCATTTTGTTTTTCTTATGTAATTGGTTTAGATTCCATAAATGTTTTCCTCTGTGTGACTTATTTCACTAAGCATAATACCCTTTAGACCCATGTTGTTAGAAATGGATTTTGATATTGATCAGAACCACAGTATAATGGAATGATTTGAAAATGATTCAAAGTTCTTAGAGGATCCTGTATCACCTATCTCTCTTTCATCTCTATAAAGCTGTTCACAACTATCTTCCCTCATTTGTTCTCTTTCAGCAACATCAGTTTCTTGATATATTCTAAATCCAGAAGCTCATTCCTAGCCCAGAGTCTTCTCTTTGTCTGGAAAATTCTCTGCTTCTTTTTATTTATTCAAATCTCTATTTTCACTTGATAAGAAACTATATGTTCAGTTCAGTTCAGTTGATCAGTCGTGTCCAACTCTTTGCGACCCCATGAATCACAGCGCACCAGGCCTCCCTGTCCATCACCAACTCCCTGAGTTTATTTGAACTCATGTCCACCAAGTCGGTGATGCTGTCAAGCCATCTCATCCTCTTTCATCCCCTTCTCCTCCTGCCCTAATCCCTCCCAGCATCAGGGTCTTTTCCAATGAGTTAACTCTTTGCATGAGGTGGCCAAAGTATTGGAGTTTCAGCTTCAGCATCAGTCCTTTCAATGAACACCCAGGACTGATCTCCTTTATGATGGACTGGTTGGATCTCCTTACAGTCCAAGGAACTCTCAAAAGTCTTCTCCAACACCACAGTTCAAAAGCATCAATTCTTCAGTGCTCAGCTTTCTTCATAGTCCAACTCTTCAATCCATACATGACCACTGGAAAAACCAAAACCTATATGTTAAGTAGTCATTTAATACAACAATCAATAATGTCAAAAACTTGTACTTCTGGCTAAAATAGTGTAACAAGGCCTATATTTACCCTTGTTCTTAAAAAAAAAACCCCAAAATGGACAGAATATGTGAAAATTAGCTCTTGAGTTACTGGACATCAGGTAGCAGAGGACAATTATCACTGAGAGATAGGAAAAATGAAGAAAACCCTCTGATTCCCATAGATCAATATCTGGTGGTAATTTACAGGTTGCAGGGCAGAGAGAGTGAACATAGGCAAAGTCCATTGTATACAGTGAGCTAAGAAGATTAAGCTAGGAATCTTTCAAAGCCAAAGTGGCAAAAGTTCATAGGACATAGTGTCGGAGAATTCCAGAGACCTCTATAGAGTCCTGCTCAAGTAATCAGTTAAGCACTAATCAAGACATGCTTAAAGAAACTACTCATGGTCAGAGAACAAGATTAGAAGGAACACAATGCCCAGATCTTATAATAACTTGGGTATAGAGTATGTTTACAACAGAGTTGAAAACCTCATAGTTCATAGAACATTGGACTAGTAAAAAGAGTCTTGCTTAGTATTTGGAAACAGTAGCCATGAACTAAATGGTGGTCTGATCCCTCTTAACAGGTGCTAAAAGTAAAATCTGGAAACATCAAAAAAATTCCAAGTAACTTAATCACATATCAAAAGGAAGCTTAAGAAGATTTTTGAAATATCAAAATACCCAGCATGCAAACAGATAACATTCACAGTACTTTGCATCCAATAAAAGAAAAAATTACTAAGCACATCAAGAAGAAGGAAATTACGGCTCATAAGAAAAAGTATAAGTAGAAATGGATCTAGAAATGATACAGCTAATGCGACCCCATGGACTGTAGCCTACCAGGCTCCTCCCTCCATGGGATTCTCCAGGCAAGAGTACTGGAGTGGGTTGCCATATCCTTCTCCAGAGGATCTTCCCGACCCAGGGATTGAACCCAGGGGTTGAACCCAGGTCTCCTGACTTCCAGGCAGATGCTTTAACCTCTGAGCTACCAGGGAAGCCCCAATATTAAAAGTTAGATAAAGTGAAAAAGTAAGTGTTAGTTGCTCAGTCATTTCTGACTCTTTGAAACCCTGTGAACTTTAGCCCACCAAGCGCTTCTATCCATGGAATTCTTCAAGCAGAAATACTGGAGTGGTAGCCATTCCCTTCTCCAGTGGATCTTCCTGACCCAGGGACTGAACCTGCATTGCAGGCAAATTCTTTACCATTTGAGCCAGCAGAAAACTACATTACATATGTCCTGAAGCTAGAGAAATGGTTGAATGTGACATGTTCAGAAACGGAGAAGAGATAATAATAAAACAAATGAAATTTCTTGAATGAAAAGTACAATATCTGAGATGAAAAAGTATACTGAATTGGATTAGTGGTAGATTAGATATTGCAGAGGTAAAAAAAATCAGTATATTTGAATACTTAGCAAAAAATATTTCCAAAATAAAACTCACAGAGGATGAAGAATGAGATTTAAAAAAAAGAGAGTATCAGTAAGTTGTGGAACAACTTAAAGCAGTTTAATAAACCTTTAACTGGAGTCTCTGAAGGAGAATTTGGGGGTTGGGGATATTTAAAAATATATGTATGAAGGCATACTGGTTGAAAAATAGCAATTTTGAAAAAAAGTATAAAATTATAGTTCCAAGAGACTAAATAAACGCTAAACAATAAAAATGAAACTAGCTATACTAAAGTGTATCATAATCATATTTCTTAGAACTAAGTTGTGTCTGACTCTTTGTGACCCTTTGGACTATAGCCTGTCAAGCTCCAATGTCCTTGCATTTTTTGAGGCAAGAATGTTGGAGGGGGTTGCCATTTCCTAGTTCCAAGGACCTTCCTGACCCAGGGGCTGAACGGCATCTTCTGTGTCTCCTGCATTGCAGGTGGATTCTTTAAATGCTGGAACTAAAGGTGAAGATACAATCCTGAAAGCAGCCATGGAACAAGAAAGAAACATTATGTATAAAGGAAAAAAGGTAAGGAACAGGGAAGATTTTTTAACTGGAAACGATACAATTGAGGAGCCAGCTGACCAGTTTATTTAAATCAGGAACTAGACAAGGAAATCTGCTTTCAACACTTCTATTTAGCATACAGTGGGGATTCTAGTGTTGTCAAGAAAGAAAGGAAAAAAAGGGCATTTGAATATGAAGGAAGAAGTAAAACTGTCTTTATTTGTAGGTGACATGATTTTTACAGAGAAAATGTTACTTAATGTGCAAAAGAGTTGTTGTGCTGGTGGTGGTGCCAAGTACTGTCTGACCCTTTTATTATCCCATGGACTATAGCCTACCAGGCTCCTCTGTCCATGGGATTTCCCAGGCAGGAATACTGGAGTGGGTTGCCATTTCCTTCTCCAGGGGATCTTCCTGACCCAGGGATGGAACGTTATCTCCTGCACTGGCAGGTGGGTTCTTTAACACTGAGCCACCAGGATAGCCAGTAAAAGAACTACTAGGAAAATAAATGACTTTTAGCAAGGTTGAAGGACACAAGATGGCTATGTAAATATAAAAAATATATATATTAGAGGCTTCCCTGGTGGCTCATACTGTAAAGAATCCACCTGAAATGAAGGAGACCTAGGTTTGATCCCTGGGTCAGGAAGATCCCATGGAGAAGGGAATGGCAACCCACTGCAGTACTCCTTCCTGGGAAATCCCATGGACAGTGGAGCCTGGTGGGCTACAGTCTATGGAGAGACATGAAGAGTCGGATATGACTGAGTGACTAACACATGCTAGAAAAGAATATTTAGAAGGTGCAATTTTAAAATGTCATATAGTATATATTTATATATTTGTAACAATTTGGTGCTAATAATTTATAAATACCAACAATTGGAAATACTTAAGATAAATCTATCAAAGGATATATAAGACCTATACACTGAAAAGTGAAAGAGCTTGGAGAAAGAAATTAAATTACTTAAAGAATGTTGGCATACCTTAGAGATAGTTTAGTTCCAGACCAGCAAAATAAACTAGCCACATGAATTCTTTGTTTTGTAACCCCATGGACTATACAGTCAATGGAATTCTCCTGGCCAGAATTCTGCAGTGGGTAACCTTTCCCTTCTCCAGGGGATCTTCCCAATGGAGGGATTGAACCAAGGCCTCCCACATTGCAGGCAGATTCTTTACCAGCTGAACCACAAGGGAAGCCCAAGAATACTGGAATGGGTAGACTGTCCCTTATCCAGTGGATCTTCCTGACCCAGGAATCCAACCAGGATCTCCTGCATTGCAGGTGGATTCTTTACCAACTGAGCTATCAGGGAAGTCCAGTAATTTTTTTAGTGCTAGTAACTTATAATAACACTAAGAATTGTAAATACTTAGGAAAACTCTGTTAAAGGATGTATAGGACCTATATACTGAAAAGTGAAAAAACTTGGAGAAAGAAATTAAATTACTTAAAGGATATTGGCATACCTCAGAGATAACTCAGTTCCAGACCACCAAAATAAATTAGCCACATGAATTTTTTGGTTTCCCAATGCATATAAAAGTTATGTGTGTACTCTATTATAGTCTATTAAGTGTGTAATAACATTGTTTTTAAAAATTATGTACCTTAATATTTTTAAAAAATTATTAAAAAATGCTAACCATCATCTGACAATGCAGGGTGCCACAAAGCTTGAATTTGTAAAACTATAATGCTTATGAAGCACAAAAAAATGGAGTATAATAAAACAAGTTTTGCCTGTAGATAATCATTGTTCATTGGCAGGAAGACTACATTTTAATATGTCAAATTCCCTTGATTTATCTATTGATTCAAAGAAATCCAAGTAAAAATATGAGCAAGTTCTTTTGTAGAAATTGAAAAGATGATTCTAAAGTTCAAATGGAAATGCATAAGTTACAGAATATGCAAAACAACTTTGAAAGAGAACAGACTTTAAGAAATTATTCTATCAGATGCTAAAACTCTCAGTAAAGTTGCAGTAATCAAGACAGTATGTTTTTGGCATTAAGATATTTTGATCAATGCAACAGAAGGGAATCCAGAAAACAGATTGTACATGTATGGTCAACTGGGATTTGGCAAAGTTGCAGATTTCATTCTGTGGGAAAAGATAACGTTTCAGTAGTACTGAAAAATTTGGATACAATGACATCCCACTCCAGTACTCTTGCCTGGAAACTCCCATGGACAGAGGAGCCTGGTGGGCTGCAGTCCATGGGGCCGCTGAGTCAGACGCGACTGAGTGACTTCACTTTCACTTTTCAATTTCATGCATTGGAGAAGGAAATGGCAACCCACTCCAGTGTTCTTGCCTGGAGAATCCCAGCGATGGCGGAGCCCAATGGGCTGCCGTCTGTGGGGGTCACACAGAGTCGGACACTACTGAAGTGACTTAGCAACAGCAATATGCAAAATTATGATATTCCATTTGTTACATCATCTGTAAATTTTAAAGGACTAATCATGATCCTAAAACTATCATTTCTAGAAGAAAACAAGACAGAAAATTTTTGTGATAGTAGGTTACACATTTTTTCTTAGATATAACACCAAAAGTATGATATTATAAAATGTTTAAAATAAACATAAATTTGACTATAAAATAATAACTTCTGCTTTTCTAAAAACAGTCTTAAGAAAATGAAAACAAGCCATAATGGGAAAATATTTGCAAATCATATATCTGAATATGTATTCAGAATAAAAAAAAATCTCAAAGCTCAATAATATAAAAACCCATTTAAATGTATAAAATTCTTAACAGTTAATCAAAGAAGATATATGGATAAGCACATACCAAGATCGCAAACATCATTAATTATTAAGTAAATTTAAGTTAAAACCACAATGAGATTATTGCCATACATTTGTTCAGTTCAGTTCAGTCACTCAGTCGTGTCCGACTCTTTGTGACCCCATGAATCATAGCATGCCAGGCCTCCCTGTTCATTACCATCTCTCTGAGTTCACTCAGACTCAACGTCCATCGAGTCTGTGATGCCATCCAGCCATCTCATCCTCAGTCGTCCCCTTCTCCTCCTGCCTCCAATCCCTCCCAGCACCAGGGTCTTTTCCAGTGAGTCAGCTCTTCTCATGAGGTGGCCAAAGTACTGGAGTTTCAGCTTTACATTCATTCCTTCCAAAGAAATCCCAGGATTGATCTCCTTCAGAATGGACTGGTTGGATCTCCTTGCAGTCCAAGGGACTCTCAAGAGTCTTCTCCAACACCACAGTTCAAAAGCATCAATTCTTCAGCTCTCAGCCTTCTTCACAGTCCAACTCTCACATCCATACATGACCACAGGAAAAACCATAGCCTTAACTAGATGAACCTTAGTCGGCAAAGTAATGTCTCTGCTTTTGAATATACTATCTAGGTTGGTCATAACTTTTCTTCCAAGGAGTAAGCGTCTTTTCATTTAATGGCTGTAGTCACCATCCACAGTAATTTTGGAGCCCCCCAAAATAAAGTCTGACACTGTTTCCACTGTTTCCCCATCTATTTGCCATGAAGTGATGGGACCGGATGCCATGATCTTCGTTTTCTGAATGTTAAGCTTTAAGCCAACTTTTTCACTATGCTCTTTCACTTTCATCAAGAGGCTTTTTAGCTCCTCTTCACTTTCTGCCATAAGGGTGGTGTCATCTGCATATCTGAGGTGATTGATATTTCCCCCGACAATCATGATTCCAGCTTGTGTTTCTTCCAGTCCAGTGTTTCTCATGATGTACTCCGCATATAAGTTAAATAAGCCAGGTGACAATATATAGCCTTGACGTACTCCTTTTCCTCTTTGGAACCAGTCTGTTGTTCCATGTCCAGTTCTAACTGTGGCTTCTTGACCTGCATACAGATTTCTCAAGAGGCAGGTCAGATAGTCTGGTATTCCCATCTCTCTCAGAATTTTCCACAGTTTATTGTGATCCACACAGTCAAAGGCTTTGGCATAGTCAATAAAGCAGAAATAGATGTTTTTCTGGAACTCTCTTGCTTTTTTGGTGATCCAGAAGATGTTGGCAATTTGATCTCTGGTTCCTCTGCCTTTTCTAAAACCAGCTTGAACATCAGGTAGTTCACGGTTCACGTATTGCTGAAGCCTGGCTTGGAGAATACATTTGTTAGAATGGGTAAAATTAAAGACTGACCTTACTAAGCAAGTTCTAGAGTACAGAGCATGCAGAGTTATGTTGAGGTACTAAATTGCATTATTAATTTCACATTCTAATATTTTATTGCTGGGATATAGAAATGCTATTGATTTTTCTATGTTGATCTTATATCCTACAGATTTGCTATATTTAAATACTTCTAGAACATTTTTTTAATTTCATAAGATTATCTATATTTATCTGCAATTTTTAAACAGAATTTGAGACTTTATCTAGATATCTGTAAAGAGCCATATACTTGACTAATGATATCTGATAAAAACGTATATGTAAGAGTAGTAGCAAACATATACCTAGTACCAATTTACCCAAATTTCCCCTTTATATAAATAAATAAATTGAGCCTCAGAGAAGTGAAGTGAGTTGCCCAAGTGCGGTAGGATTAAAACAAAGCCTGTGTGTTCTTATTCCACTCAAACACAACTTTTACTGTGTTTCCCACTATTGTCTCATCAAAGCTCAGCTGAAATCTCATTTCCTCTGAAATAATTCAAGCCTAGTCTTCCCAAATAGTATTCCTTTCTCCTTTCCTTATGGATAAATGGCCCTGGATCATATCTGTAATCATGACTCTATCTTGTTATCTTTTTCTCTAATTACTACAAGGCAATCCTCTTAGATGAAAAGATATTTTACAAACTACATTGTCATTTATTTCTATACTTAAGGTGATATTCCTCATGAAAGTGAAAGTGAAGTCACTCAGTCGTGTCCGACTCTTTGCTGCCCCATGGACCGTAGCCCACCAGGCTCCTTCGTCCATAGAATTTTCCAAGCAAGAATACTGGAGTGGGTTGCCGTTTTCTTCTCCAGGGGATCTTCCCAACCCAGGGATCGAACCTGAGTCTCCCACATTGTAGGCAGACACTTTTCCTTCTGAGCCACTGGGGCTATACTTCATAGAGAAATCTAAATAGATTTTTAAAATGAGGGTTAAAGGTTTTACTCACAGTACCTTTTAATATGTTCATTTCCACTTCCTATCTCCATGTTTCCTATAATTTCTACTCCTTTGCACTAATTGAAATGCATTAATATGGAAGGAGGTCACTGAATATAAAAGTATTCTTAGATATTTAGGTTTCAAATTCTTCATAAACCAAAGGATTGGGTCTCTAATGTTAGAAAACTCATAATGAAACAGGTTTATAAGATGTATTTTTAGGCAGATGACTTTCCCAAAACACTAAATGTGAGATTGATCAGACAGCTGTCTGTTCTACCTATTTACAAATTTTTCTGCCTTAGATACTCTTTGCAAATGTGTACTATGGGCTAGAATTCTCATGACTTAATGGAGATTATGAAATATAAATATTGTCATTATTATTATTATTATAAAATGATAATAAAGTATTTATTTAAAGTTGAATTTAAAGTAAGGAAATCATGCACATTATATGTAAGACTAGTAAAACTACTTATATCATTGATCTACATGACAAATTCTGTTGAAGTTTTATGGGAGAAGTTTTCGATATAAACCAAAATTTATGCAATCAAATATTTGAAATTGGCTTTGACTTAGCATTTAAAATATACAGGAGTACACAGAGGAGATTCTGGCTTATCATGTGAATAAAAAGAATTTACAAAACTAACTAAAAATCATGTTTGTTTTTCAAGACCATATACACATGAGGAAATAGAATATCCATACAGACAAATGACGAAATTATACTCCCAGGTTATTTCTGAATAGAAGTGAATAGTAATCTAGTTTCTGTTGCAGGGTCTCCGTGCATTTATTCTTACCAAAACCAGGAGCTCACTTTTGTCATTGCATACACAATATCCTCAGAGGAAATTTAGCTGAAGTGTGCCAGTGAAAGGACTTGTAAGGCATATAGATCATCACTTTATCAGTGTTGGCCACCTTCTTCCTTCTCCACTAAACTCCCCTTCTGTAGTGCTCCCACATAAAACACATGAAAATCAATTTCTCTGTAGCTTTCTTCAGTAGAAAGAAAATGGACTTTGTTAATAAAGAAGCTGGAATCAGTTCTTGGGGCTCAAATACTTAAAATCTATGACTCAGGTAAATTACTTAACCACTCTACTCTCCTTAGTTGCAGAGTATGGATGATAATATCTGTTTCACATATATTGTGAGATTAATAATTGTACAGATAAAAATCTTTAAAACTGATGATTATAAATAATAATAGGAACATGTTTTTGTGTACTTGGGAACTAACTGAATGTTTTAAAATATTACCTGAAGAATCAATATTTCATTTTGATTGCTATTTTGGTCTCTTTCTCTAGCCCTCAAATGCTACAGTATTTGCTTTCATTGGCTTTTGAATGATGTGCAATATATGGTGTTGACCTATTGCAATGTTTGTGAGTTTTCAGTTATAGAGTAAATTTACTTCTTTATAATTCAGGTGCCAGTGTACAAGGTCAATGACCACATTACAAACATGAAAGCTATTGAACTGTAATATCCATCAGTAAGTATATAGGAAATGATTTGACCTTTCCTTGAATAGTAGTTACTGAATCAAATTATTTTTCAGCTTGAAAATAATTGCAGATCTCAGATGCCTCTTTAAACCACTGCCTTCTGAATTCACACCAGTTCTTTCTGTTCCCTCTACTACTCTTGGTAATTCTAAGGAGCAGTACACAGAATGTGCAAAAGCAGCACGTGGTAATAAAACATGAAAGACGGTTTGGGTTCAGATGATCTGAATTTAAACTGTGGTTCCTTTTCTGTCTTACTAATTGGATAGTGTCTGTCAAATAACTTCCCTATATCTTAGTACGAATGTACATTTTAAATGAAATAATGTATCTTTTTAAAAAAAGAAAAAAACTATTGTTCAGTTTTAGTTCCAATATATAAAGAGCTTGGAATTCATCACCCCAAGCCTTTCAACAAAACTGAAAGTCAGTTGATTTTTTTGAATCTGTCAGAAAACTGAGATTGTTAGATAAACCTCTATCCCCAAACCTGGAGAGATAACCAAAGAGACAGAGCGGAGATCTGCTTACCTGAAACAGAATCCACTGGGGCCATAAAGTGGGAGGAACACTGAAATAGTACTTTTGATCAGTTGCGGTAGATTGAGTGTGGACTTAGTGTGAGAGTAAGAATCTCCTGGTGGCTATAGCCTTGGAAGCCTCTACAGTTTCATGGGGTCTATCTCTATGACCAACATTAGGCTTCCATCAGGGAGATCTAAAAAAGCAAGAAAGATTCTCAACTGGGGATTCCTAAGTGTCAAGGTCAAAATAAGATATAAAACATAGCTTTTAAAACATCTTGAAATATATCCAGAGCCTTTTCCATAGCAAAGACTCACTCTTAGGCAGAAAGGACTTTTTGAAGCCTTATCTCAGTGAGAGAAAGAAATTCCTCTTAAGCCAACTCCCCTCCAGCCTTCTTATTTTAGCTAAGAGAAGGAAAAATATGGATATATTTTCAGTAATGGTCAAAGCTTCACAAAAATAGATTAGTAGTACAGCATCCAGGGAAAAGAGTGGGGAGAAGAGGGGAATAAAAGCTAAATCACTGGAGAAACACTTGTGAAGCTTATGTTGCCAAGATACAGGCCCTCTAAGAGACTGAGTTTTAATTTCAAGGGTATAGAGAGTTCTCTTTCTGCCACACTTCAGTACCACGCCAAAAAATCTTCAGTAAAATTACAGTGGGTTTCAGCAGAAAAGCATGTCTCTGAAGAGGAATACTTAGGGAAGCCCAAAGTTAGGAGGAAAGAGAGAGAGAGAGAGAGAGAGAGAGAGAGAGAGAGAGAGAGAGAGAGAGAGAGAAGGTACTAGAAGACTGAAGCTTCTGGCGTCTATAGATACAGGAAACATTAATCACAGCCCAACATCTATTTAGGCTAACTAAATTACACTGAAAATATATTTAACCTCAATTCCTACTACCCAATACGATATGCCTGCTTTTTCATAAAAAAATCACAAGGCATGCCAAAGAAAAAGAGAAAGAAGAGAGAGAGAGAAGAAGGAGAAGAGGGGAGGGAAAAGGAGAGGAGAAACAAGACTGAACAGACAAAGCAGTCAGTGGGACCAAACTCAGACATGATATAGATGTTGGAATTAACAGACAAAAACCTTAAAATAACTGTGGCTAATAACTGTTGTTAACTCATCCATTATTTACTCAGACAGGTTTTTGTTGTTGTTGTTGTTGTTCTCTTCTTCTTCTCTTTGTCCTTGCCATGATTATAGAGGCCTTTTGATTAAAAACCGTGTCAGAGTAAGTAGAAAATAGAGTGAAATATTTAAAATACTAAAAGAAAAAGAAACCATATCCAAACTAGAATTTCATATCCAGTGAACACACCTCTAATGAACATATATGCAAAAATCCTCAACAAAATATTACTGAGTCTAACAAACTGAGTCTAATAATATATGAAGTTAATTATACACCACAACTTAGTGAAATTCTCCCAAGTTTATGATGATAGTGCAACATTTGAAAGACAATCAATATAATCAAATCAATAGGCTAAATAAGAAAAATTATTTGATCATATTAACAGATGCAGAAAAAGCATTTAATAAACTTTAATACCCATTTATAATTTAAAAACAGCAAACCCGAGATGGTAACTCTCTCAACTTAATAAAGAACTTCTACAACAAACCTGTAGCTAATAATGTAGTTGTTCACTGTGAAAAACTTGAAACTTCCCCAAAGGAAAAGGAAAAGATATCCTGTCTCATCACTTTTAGTCTATTCAGCATCATACTGGAAGTCCTAGCTAACACAATAAGACAAGAAAAGGAAATAAAGGATACACCAATTGGGAAGAAAGAGATAAAACTCTTTCTGTTTTGCGGGTGACATGATTATGTCAAATATCATAAAGAATCAGCAACCTGCAGCTAATAAGCAGTTAGAGCAAGGTTTCAGGATACAAGGTTAATATACAGAAATCAATTTATTTCCTGTATACCAGTAATGAGCAATTGAAATTTAAAATTAAAATTGCAACATCACTTATACTATCCCCTTCATGTAATACTTAGGTATAAATCTGGCAAATTATAACCAAGTTGTATGTGAAGAAAACTATAAAACTCTGATACAGAAATCAAAGATCTAAATAAATGGAAAGAAATTTCATGTACATGGATAAGAAGATTCGATATTGTTAAGATGTCAGTTCTTCCAGTTTTGTACCATAGACTCAACATGATCTCGATCACAATCCCAGCAAATTACTTTGTGCTGCTGCTGCTGCTGCTAAGTCACTTCAGTCATGTCTGACTCTGTGCGACCCCATAGACAGCAGCCCACCAGGCTCCCCCGTCCCTGGGATTCTCCAGGCAAGAATACTGGAGTGGGATGCCATTTCCTTCTCCAATGCATGAAAGTGAAAAGTGAAAGTGAAGTTGCTCAGTCATGTCTGACTCTTAGCAACCCCATGGATTGCAGCCCACCAGGCTCCTCCATCCATGGGATTTTCCAGGCAAGAGTACTGGAGTGGGGTGCCATTGCCTTCTCCAAATTACTTTGTAGATACTCACAAAAATTTCTAACACAGTTTTATACAAAATTGCAAAATTTTGGAAGCAACCAATATTATTCTCAATAGGTGAATGGATAAACTGTGGTATATACACACAATGGAAAATATGTCAATACGACCTACAAGAAGACATGAAGGAAACTTAAGTGTATATTGCTAAGCCAGTCTGAAAAGTCTACATACTATATGATTTTTACTGTATGATATTCCGGAAAAGACAAAACTATAAAAGAGAAGAAAAGACCAATGGTTACCATGGGTTTGGAGGGAGGAAAGGAAGGGTAAAAGGTGGAGAACAAGGGATTTTTAGGATGCTAAAACTATTCTTATGATAGAATAACAATGACATTATACTTGATGATATGCTTAATGATGATATTATATTTATCAAAACCCATACAACTGTATAACAGATGAACTCTACTGTAAACCATGGACTTTATATAATAATTATATATTAATGTTGGTTTATTAACTGCTATAAATGCACCATGCTAATGAGAGATGGCAAATAGATGGGGAAACAGTGGAAACAGTGGCTGACTTTATTTTTCTAGGCTCCAAAATCACTGCAGATGGTGATTGTAGCCATGAAATTAAAAGATGCTTACTCCTTAGAAGGAGAGTTATGATCAACCTAGTTAGCATGTTAAAAAGCAGAGATTTTACTTTGCTAACAAAGATCTGTCTAGTCAAGGCTATGGTTTTTCCAGTAGTCTTGTATGGATATGAGAGTTGGACGGTGAAGAAAGCTGAGCACTGAAGAATTGATGCTCTTGAACTGTGATGTTGGAGAAGACTCTTGAGAGTCCCTTGGACTGCAAAGAGATCCAACCAGTTTGTCCTAAGGGGGATCAGTCCTGGGTGTTCATTGGAAGGACTGATGAAGCTGAAACTCCAATACTTTGGCCACCTCATGTGAACAGCTGACTCACTGGAAAAGACCCTGATGCTGGGAAGGATTGAGGGCAGGAAGAGAAGGGACGACAGAGGGTGAGATGGTTGGATGGCAATACCGACTCAATGGACATGGGTTTGGATGGACTCCTGGAGTTGGTGATGGTCAGGGAGGCCTGGCATGCTGCAGTTCATGGAGTTGCGAAGAGTCAGACATGACTGAGCGACTAAACTGAATTGAATGAAAGATGTTAATAATAGAGGAAACTGGATGTGTGGTATTTGGAACTCCCCACAACATCTTAACAACTTTTCTGCAAATGTAAAACTGTTCTAAATGACAATTATCATTTTTAAAAAGTTACTTGTTTTCAAATATACTAATATTAAATATTAAAGAAGTATTAGTTCCCCTTGAGTATACAGACTGTGTCGTAGATAGACAAAATTCAATTCAGTATACTTGCTGTTGTATGAAATGATTATGGACAGGAATTTCATAGTAAATTAAATACAAAATTTAATAAAGTATAATTATATATAGTATAAAGAGATAATAGATTAAAAGTTCGATAATGGATAGTTTGATAGTTTAATTTTTGGATGACTCAGATTGCACTTGAGAATCTTTTAAAAGTCTCTAAGTCATCATTATGAACATCAGTTATTCTGTGGCAAGCAGAATTCCCTCATAGAGACCTCTTATTATGGCAATGCCAATTTTAATTTGCTTAGAAATATAGATTCATTAAGAGCATTCCAGATTTTTAAAATAATACAATGAAAACTCAATCAGCATAAAAAATAAAGGTCATCGCTAGAATTCTCTTATTTGGGAAGCTAACTGTGCTAACATTTCCCTATAGTAGTTGTCTGAACAGAACAGGGCTGAGCAAAAAGAATTCGAGATAGTCAGATGTAGAAAAGCCATTCCTGTCATCTTGGATTAAACAAGGACACATGGCTTGCAGATTTTGCCTGAGTCTATTTTGAAACACTCTAACTCATGAAGGTGTTCTTTTCATTGCAAATTACATAGCAGGATCCCTCTGAATTGCTTAATGGGTGGGGTGAGCAAGTTCTTTGAACTCTAGTTCCCCAGGATGTCTTGCTACTGTGTGTGATAACCTAACGAGTGTTTATCTCTGCCATAATATAGGAACTCAAATATTTTTCCAAAGAGGATTTGCTTTTTCTTTTCTTTTTGAATGCTGCAAGAGCACAAAAAGAATCTAGATGTAGGGCATGAAAAAAAACTGGATAAGCAAGAGGAATTAAGTCCATATGAGAACTAAGAGGATTACTTCTGCTGCCATTTTGAGACCTTCAAAATCCAGGTATGTTTTCACATGTTTGGAAGTAGGATTTCAGTTGCAAAGAGAGCTTTCATATAATTCTGCAAGGCTGAGGGTTGTGGGAAACTAGTAATATTTGAGATTACTGACTTAATATGATTTTTGTCCATTTTAAAGAACTTTAATCCAGTTTACTAAACTCAGTGTATTTGACCAAACTGTTGGTGTTTAGTTGCTCAGTCATGTATGACTTTTTGAGACCACGTGGACTATAAACTACCAGGCTTCTATGTCCATGGGATTGTTTAGGCAAGACTACTGGAGTGGGTTGCCATTTCCTTCTCCAGTTTTGACCAAACACAATGATTCTACTGTCTATGTAAAATTATGCTAGGGTTTTCTCATTTGTAACCACAAAATCAGAGACTGAATTAAATGGAAACAGATTATCTCATATCTCCAAACCAAAGTAGCTTTAGTCCTTTAAGATGTTCAGCTAAGTGTGGAGATTCAGAGGAGGCAGCCATGAATTGAATTTCCTCTAAAAATCCCATATAAGGGCAGCTGCATTCCTTTCAGTCGAAAACAGATAAGCAAACAGAAAACCAAAGACCATCTCTTCCTTTAGCTAAACAGAAAATCTGTAATAGTTAATGTTCCTCTTTGCTCTAGATCATGCTCATCCTTATCTATGGCCATCAGAGAAGGAAAATAACTTGCAGACATTTTAATGGGAGATCATTTCACCATAACATGTTATTTAGACACACAATTAAAAATATAAAGCTTTTTTAGCTCAAAGGCAGATAAGCTACTAACCATAAAATTAATGCTCTGTGAATGCACAGACACAAAATATAATTATATCCTAGTCACTAAGCCAATATGTAAAACTATTAATAGATCTTTCTTGGACTCTCGTGCCATTTCATATAAGGTCTATATCTTCATCTAACTTAATGATGCAAAAGCTAGTTAAATCAGTAAATTACTATGATCTTTTCCTTACTTCTCTAGTTAAGGGATTGACTCTGTGTATATTTTAAGCCTATCTGAATTAACACCAGAAAAAAAAAATCTTGCCATATTTGTACAATAAATTTTTATTTTTCCCAGTTCTATTGAATTCCAGCTTAAAACTCTATTGATATTCAGCTATTATCAGGATATATTTGGCAGACATTTTTTCCTGCATACTATATAATCAGTCACATTATTTTATTTTAGGACTTTCTCCTTATTGACTATATATGCTAAGACAGAGAGCATGATTTAGTGAAAACATCAAAGAACTTGGAGTATAAGAGACTTGGGTCTCAATTCTAGCACTATTACTTCTTAGTTGAGAACTTTGAAAGTGAAAATGAAGTCACTCTTTGTGACCCCATGGACTATAGATCTCCAGGCTCCTCCGTCCATGGCATTTTCCAGACAAGAGTACTAGAGTGCGTTGTCATTGCCTTCTCCAGTGGATCTTCCCAACCCAGGGACTGAACCCGGGTCTCCTGCATTATAGGCAGACGCTTTACCATCTAAGCCACCAGGGAAGTCTTTAAGACTTTGAGGAAGTATCTAATTAGAGTTTCCTCATTTTTAAAATGGTGATAATCTACTTCCACCAGAGGGTGAAGTTGAGGATAGCATGAGTTCATGTGTGTATTGTCTTAATACAATGCCTGACATAATATATGCCCCAGTCTATGGCAGTCATTAGTCCAGTGTTGGAGAGAATGAAATTCAAAATATTTAAAATCAGAAACACAGGTACATCTCCATCAATCTTAAACAACTAGACAGTTCTGCTGGGTTGTACCAGCTGAATATTAACCCCAAGTATTAGGAAGTAGAAGGTAATAAAATTGAGAAAGACCGCTGGGAGAAATTTAGTGGAGGCCTCATCTTATGTCAAAGACTTAAGAGTGACCTCCCAGACCCTTTACCCAAGTCCAAGTGCAGAAACCTTCCACCCAAGAGTAGTTTCTTTCCCAAGGTCACAGAGATTGAGAACTAGATTTAAAAATAGTGCCTATCAGACTCTCAAATTCTTGCTGCTTCTGCCTCACTAGAGTTGTTGATTTTATGCCAACCAGATTCTGCGGTGGCTTTCAGTTTCTGTGTCCATGGATTTCAAAGTGTTCCTTGCAGTCCTAGGTTTCTGAGGGAATGATTAAAGTTCTGCTGTGAAAGTTGTAGTGGAAGCTCAGAAGGCAGAGCTTCTGTGTCTCCTAGACCATGGCTCTCAGTTCAACTGGAACCTTCATCTTTTTTATTTATATAACAAGACTTGATTGCTTTAAAAAGTCACTGTTCTATCCCAAACCGTATCCTTATTCCTAGTCATATTCAGATAGAGCCTCAACCTAGGTCCTTGTCCCTACACCCAGGGTTTTTTCTCTTTCCATGGTTATTGCTTTTCTGACTCAGTCTAGAATTTGCACTCAGCAAATCTCATAGGCTAACATCTTGTGTTTGAGCCTGAGAAAATGTATTCTATTCTGGTTTTGTCCTCAGAATTTTACGTGGCATAGGATCTTCTTTTCTCAATTTTCACACCTTTGGCTTAATCTTTAAGTACTTTCCACAATGGTGAAGATCTTGACTGTGTACTTAGCTTTTCTTGGCTTACTGATATCAAAGACATATTTTATCATTTCAAACCAGATCTGATAGCCATCATTAGGCCAAGACATCATCTAATGGAATTAAGGTAGGTTACAACAGTTTGGTTTTTTTTTTTTAAGATCTTTTTTTCAATTCTTTGATTTTACTGGGCCTCATTTTGGCCCCTAACTATAACTCACTGACCACTCCACTGAAATGTTGATATTATCGATGCTGAACACAGTCTGACAACGCACCAGGAGTGTTTGTATAACAGTTGTGACTGTTACGGCTGAACATGGACAAGTGACAGGCCATAGACATGCCCATCATCATATAAACAGTGTTAACCACATAAACCATATAACTTGTGGCCAACTCCTGATGAAGCTGCCACATCAAAGGGCTCAGTGCAGTTCAGGAGAAAATGTGATTAAAGGCTAAATCAGCACCTGACAACTCAAAGCTTAGCATCGTGAACTACAGTCTCAGAGATGGGGAAGGAGCCACTCTGGCCAAAGAGAAGAGGCAGCTGCTGATGTACTCAAGTGAGTTGGCCCCTCCCACATCTGTGCCAGTTGAGCTTTTTCAAATGCTGGAAGATAATGTTGTGAAAGTGCTGCACTCAATATGCCAGCAAATTTGGAAAACTCAGCAGTGCCCACAAGACTGGAAAAGGTCAGTTTTCATTCCAATCCCAAAGAAAGGCAATGCCAAAGAACGCTCAAACTACAGCACAATTGTACTCATCTCACACATTAGTAAAGTAATGCTCAAAATTCTCCAAGCCAGGCTTCAGCAATACATAAACCGTGAACTTCCTGATGTTCAAGCTGTTTTAGAAAAGGCAGGGGAACCAGAGATCAAATTTCCAACATCTGCTGGATCATGAAAAAAGCAAGAGAGTTCCAGAAAAACATCTATTTCTGCTTTATTGACTATGCCAAAGCCTTTGACTGTGTGGATCACAATAAACTGTGGAAAATTCTGAAAGAGATGGGAATACCAGAGCACCTGACCTGCCTCTTGAGAAACCTATATGCAGGTAAGGAAGCCACTGTTAGAACTGGACATGGAACAACTATCTGGTTCCAAATAGGAAAAGGAGTACGTCAAGGCTTATTTAACTTATATGCAGAGTACATCATGGGAAATGCTGGGCTGGAAGAAGCACAAGCTGGAATCATGATTGTCGGGAGAAATATCAATCACCTCAGATATGCAGATGACACCACCCTTATGGCAGAAAGTGAAGAGAACTAAAAAGCCTCTTGATGAAAGTGAAAAAGAATGAAATGTTTGGCTTAAAGCTTAACATTCAGAAAATGAAGATCATGGCATCTGGTCCCATCACTTCGTGGCAAATAGATGGGGAAAGTGTGTCGGACTTTATTTTTTGAGCTCCAAAATCACTGCAGATGGTGGCTGCAGCCATGAAATTAAAAGACGCTTACTCCTTGGAAGGAAAGTTATGACCAACCTAGATATTCGAAAGCAGACACATTACTTTGCCAGCAAAGATCTGTCTAGTCGAGGCTATGGGTTTTCCAGTGGTCATGTATGGATGTGAGAGTTGGACTGTGAAGAAAGCTGAGTGCAGAAGAAGTGATACTTTTGAACTGTGGTGTTAGATAAGACTCTTGATAGTCCCTTGGACTGCAAGGAGATCCAACCAGTCCATTCTAAAGGAGAGCAGCCCTGGGTGTTCATTGGAAGGCTGATGCTAAAGTTGAAACTCCAATACTTTGGCCACCTCATGCGAAGAGTTGACTCATTGGAAAAGACTCTGATGCTGGGAGGGATTGGAGTCAGGAGGAGAAGGGGACAACAGAGGATGAGATCGCTGGGTGGCATCACTGACTCGATGGACATGAGTTTGAGTGAACTCCGGAAGTTGGTGATGGACAGGGAGGCCTGGCGTGCTGCGATTCATGAGGTCGCAAAGAGTCAGATACAACTGATAGACTGAACTGAACTGAACTGAAGTACTTAAGTGTGACACTTTAATGTCCTTGTCTGCTAATTCCATCTGTTGTGTTTTCACTGTATGTGTTTTTGTTAACCATTTATTCTCTGGGTTATGGGTGAATAATATAATAGCATAAATGTATACGATTTCCTAGCATATATGATAATTTTAAAGTTTATAATGGACAGAATGACTACTGCATTGTTGAAAGAGGGAGTTTATTTTCCTCATTTAGAGAATGTTGAGTTTTTTTCTAACAACCTATTAATTTAATGAGGATTAATTTTATACCACTGAGGTATAATTTTAATTTTTCTTAATATTCATGTAGAATAGCTGTCATTCTAATGCTTGTATAGCACTGCTATTAGGTATGGTCACAGGACTGGAAAAGGTCAGTTTTCATTCCAATCCCAAAGAAAGGCAATGCCAAAGAGTGCTCAGATTACCACATAATTGGACTCATATCACTAGCTAGCAAGTTCATGTTCAAAATTCTCCAAGCTAGATTTCAATAGCATGTGAACCGAGAAATTCCAGATGTACAAGCTGGATTTAGAAAAGGCAGAGGAATCAGAGATCAAATTGCCAACATCCAGTTGGATCACAGAAAAAGCAAGGGGATATCAGAAAATCATCTACTTCTGCTTCATTGACTACGCTAAAGCCTTTGACTGTGTGGATCACAACAAACTGGAACATTTTTCAAGAGATGGGAATACCAGACCACCTGACCTGCGTCCTGAAAAAACCTACATGCAGGTCAAGAAGCAGCAGTTAGAACCAGACATGGAATAATGAACTGGTTCCAAAGTGGGAAAGGAGTACGTTATGGCTGTATATTGTCACCCTGCTTATTAGCTTACATGCAGAGTACATCATGTGAAATTCTGGGCTAGATGAAGCACAAGCTAGAATCAACATTTCAGGGAGAAATATCCATAACCTCAGATATGCAGATGACATCATCCTTATGGCAAAAAGTAAAGAGGAAATAAAGAGCCTCTTGATGAAGAAGGAGGAGAGTGAAAAAGCTGGCTAAAATCTCAACACTCAAGAAATGCAGATCATGGCATCCAGTCGCATTACTTCATGGCAAATGGATGGTGAAACAATGAAAATAGTGACAGACTTCATTTTCTTGTGCTCCAAAATCACTGCAGATGGTGACTGCAACCATGAAATTAAAGCCGCTTCTTGGAAGAAAAGCTATGGTAAACCTAGTCAGTGTATTAAAAAGCAGAGACATTACTTTACCAATAATGGTCCATATAGTCAAAGCTATGGTTTCTCCCTGGTGGCTCAGATGGCAAAGAATCTGCCTGCAATGCAGGAGACCTAGGTTCTATCCCTGCATTACGAAGATTCCCCTGGAGAAGGAAATAGAAACTGACTCTAGTATTCTTGACTGGA
This sequence comes from Madoqua kirkii, assembly GCA_006408675.1. Classification (NCBI taxonomy): domain Eukaryota; kingdom Metazoa; phylum Chordata; class Mammalia; order Artiodactyla; family Bovidae; genus Madoqua; species Madoqua kirkii. The sequence continues at coordinate 25,579 of SJYC01019893.1, forward strand.
AAATTCCATGGACAGAGGAGCCTGGTAAGCTACAGTCCATGAGGTCACAAAGAGTCTAACATAACTGAACAACTAATACTTTTCATTTTCATGGTTTTTCCAGTAGTCATGTATGGATGTGAGAATTTGGCCATAAGGAAGGCTGAGCAAGGAAGAACTGATGCTTTCAAACTATGGTGTTTAGAAGATTTGAAAATCCCTTGGACTTCAAGGAGATCAAGCCAGTCAATTATAAAGGAAATCAGTTCTGGATAACCATTGGAAGGATTGATGCTTAAACTGAATCTCCAAGAATTTTTCCACCTGATGCAAAGAGCCAACTCATTGGAAAACACCCCGATGCTAGGAAAGATTGAAGGCAGGAGGATAGGGGATGACAGGGAACGAGATGTTTGGATGGCATCACTGATTCAATGGACCTGAGTTTGAGCCAATTCCAGGAGATGATGAAGCACAGGGAAGCCTGGTCTGCTGTAGTCCATGGGCTTGCAAAGAATTGGACATGACTGAGAGACTGAACAGCAAGTGTGGCCTTGCTAGGGTATCAGGTAAATAATGCCTGGGATGATAAATTTAAGTTTCTCTAACTCTCTCCACTTTGGTTGATTTCAGCTTTATTCCTCAGTTTTCTATTCGGTTCATAACCTCCTGGAAGCTGTTCTCTGCCATGTCATGCAGTTTCACTCTTTGAATACTCATTTTAATATTTGGCCAAAGCCTCAAAGTCACAGCCATGTATGGAACTACTTTATGCACAGAATTCTCTTCTACATTACCTAATCTTGCAAATTCTGACTGCCTGATCATATTGACCCCTAAACTATAATCTGGATTTACACAGTTGAATAAAACAATCATGCTGTCTGTTTGAGCTCCACTGCTAGTGATCTGGAAAGCAGATCTAACTTTGTGTATTTGCATTCTCTCAGATATCACTGTGCTGTTTTCCAGTACTTTAAAACTATTACTGCATATATATTTTTTTCTACTCTTTGAAGTTATTTTTGATGGTAGGATAGATACATGCTTAGAAGTTTTCATTCTGCCTCTCCTGTTATCTAGCTAACTGTTTTATTGTGTTGTGTATTCATTCACTCAGTTTTAACTCCTTGCAACCTCATGGACTGTAGCCTGCCAGGCTCTGCTCTCTGTGGGTTCAAGTGGGAGAGGACATGGGTAAACTGATGGCTGTCATGTTAATGCTTGGTAGAAACCAATGCAGTGCTGTAAAGCAGTTTTCCTTCAGTTAAAAGTAAACAAAGTTAAAAAGAATACTGGAGTTGGTTGCCATTTCCTACTCCAGGGGATCGTCCCAACCCAGGGATCTAAACCAAGTCTTTTGTATCTCCTGCATTGGCAGGTGGATTCTTTATCATTGATCCACCTGGAAAGCATGATCTATATTAAACTTGATCAAAAAGAATAATTTTGAAAGGAATTTTATTACAGTCTCTGTAATATCTTTTGACTTCAGATGTATAAAAGCAATTTTCCAGCTTCAGTGATTGAATATTGACTTGGTTTTGAGGTGGTTATTGTTGTTACCCTAGAATTCTCAGGAGTTTACAACTTTAGGTCTATATTATTGCATCCATCCCCATTATTTGCAATTAATTGTTTACAAGTTGCTCTTTGGATTGTGAATGACCAATAAACATTACTTGAGCAGAACTGAGCTCTTAGAGCCTGAACGAGTATCAGTTCGGTTCAGTTCAGTTCAGTCTCTCAGTCGTGTCCGACTCTTTGTGACCCCATGAATCGCAGCACGCCATGCCTCCCTGTTCATCACCAACTCTTAGAGTTCACTCAGATTGACGTCCATTGACTCCGTGATGCTATTCAGCCATCTCATCCTCTGTCGTCCCCTTCTCCTCCTGCCCCCAATCCCTCTCAGCATCAGAGTCTTTTCCAGTGAGTCAACTCTTCACAGGAGGTGGCCAAAGTACTGGAGTTTCAGCTTTAGCATCATTCCTTCCAAAGAACACCCAGGGCTGATCTCCTTTAGAATGGACTGGTTGGATCTCCTTGCAGTCCAACGAGCTCTCAAGAGTCTTCTCCAACACCACAGTTCAAAAGCATCAATTCTTCGGCACTCAGCCTTCTTCACAGTCCAACTCTCACATCCATACATGACCACTGGAAAAACCATAGCCTCAACTAGACAGATCTTAGTTGGCAAAGTAATGTCTCTGCTTTTTAATATGCTATCTAGGTTGGTCATAACTTTCCTTCCAAGGAATAAGCGTCTTTTAATTTCATGGCTGCAGTCACCATCTGCAGTGATTTTGAGCCTTCCAAAATAAAGTCTGACACTGTTTCCACTGTTTTCCCATCTATTTCCCATGAAATGATGGGACCAGATGCCATGATCTTTGTTTTCTGAATGTTGAGCTTTAAGCAAACTTTTTCACTCTCCTTTTTCACTTTCATCAAGATTCTTTTTAACTCCTCTTCACTTTCTGTCATAAGGGTGGTGTCATCTGCATATCTGAGGTGATTGATATTTCTCCCGGCAATCTTGATTCCAGCTTGTGCTTCTTCCAGTCCAGTGTTTCTCATGATGTACTCTGCATAGAAGTTAAATAAGCAGGTTGACAATATACAGCCTTAACATACTCCTTTTCCTATTTGGAACCAGTCAATTGTTCCATGTCCAATTCTAACTGTTGCTTCCTTTTAAAGCAATTTAAAACCTGCCATGTAGCTCTAAAACCCTTGCCAAGGTACTGACCAGGAAATTCTAGCTTAACACGTCTTCAACCAAAGTGTTGTGGGAATATAGAGGTGTTAATAAAATGCAATGCTTTTAAACAAGATGTTCCTCTTTCATGTACTCTATAAAGTACTTATCAAGGACTAATGTAATTATTAAGAAAGCACAGCACTTCCTTTGGATAACACTGTTTTTGTAATGCAGATTCTGGAAAAGTCAGTGCCAGAGTTTGAAAGTAATGTGTATAATTGAAGCAATCAGCAGGGCAGATATACTTCCTAAAAGTGGTGAATGGTGTTGTTTATTGCTTATTCTAATAGGGATTCTGCTGAGCTTCTCCATAGAAAATGACATTTCAATCATTGTGAATCTTGCTTTTCCATGTGTAAAACCTGGAGGAGAGTTTGATATAACCACAACTCATAAATGGAATACATACTTGACCTTGCCTTTTAAGTGTTAGAGATTAATTCAGAAAATGGAGGAATCTGGGATGGATAATATCTGTCTTTCTTCTTTTCTTCCCTCCTGTCTCCTTCTTGTTTTCTTTATAATATTAACCTTGAGGTATCTATATGTTGCTTCTATCCAATTTATCTCTTTTCAACCTAGACAAAGTAAAGATATTGGGTGGCTTTTGTTGTTGTTGTTTGTTTTTTATGCTGATGCTGTGAGTGCTTGAAATGATAAGAGTAGAGTTCAAAGCAGTGCAATGAAGTTATTGAATGCCAAAGCCAACCTCATGTCAATTTCAGTTTTTGAATAAATGAATAAAAATAATTATGATATAGGAGGCCATCCTAACTTTAAATTATTACTATTTTATTATTTTATAGCTGTGCATCAGCCAAGGTTCCACCAGGTAAACAGAATAAATAGGAGGAATATATTAAAAAGTCATTGAAAGATCCTGGTTTTAAGGATTGTGGAGAATGTCACACCAACTCTGAAATCTACAGGACAGGCTGTCTGGAAGTGTAGGCTAGAACTCTCTGGGATCAGCTGAAGTTTCTATGCACAGGTAGAATTTTTTCTTGCTCAGGGATACCTCAGCTCTGCTCTCAAGCCTTATACACTGATTAAATTTAGGACCACCCAGATTACCTAGGATGAACTCTATTACTTAAGTTAACTGATTATGGACCTTAATCATATTTTAAAAGTATCTTTAGAGTAAAACCTTGATTGTATAACTGGGGACTGTTGCCTAGCCAAGCTGGCACGTAAAGTTGACCATCACCATTGCATTACAACATTCTTCATTTTTCATACTAGTTTAATAATAATAACTACATACTTTCTATATCAAAATAAAAAGTTGAAAATCCTGCAAAGTCTCAAAGATAATGTAATGAAAATTTTACTATTTCCTAAAAGCCAAAAGTCTAGAAGCACTACTGAAACATAAGATTTTCCTTCATATTACTATTTCACAATGGGAAGATAAAAGGCCCAAAGAGATATTGTATTAATACTTCATAGGTAACATATAGTCATTATTTTTATTAAGTTTAATCTCTAGTGTATTGGCTTACCTTGTTACCTTTTACCTTAAATCAGATTATATTAGTTTTCTATCACTGCCTAACAAATTATGACAAAATTTATTATCTCATCCTTTCTGTGGGTCAGAGATCTCAAAGCTGATATCACCAGGCTGAAATCAAGGTCGCCAGGCTGAAATCAAGGTGTTGACTGGAGCTGTGATATAATCTTGATTTGGAGATTTTCTTAGAAATTCAGTGGTTGTTGGCAGAGTTTTAGTTTTTTGTAGTTGAGGAGTAGGGTCTTTGACTTGTAGACCTTCCCACTATTCCCTGAAATGTGTCTTTCTCTAAAACATGGGAGAGTACTTCTTCATGGCTAGCAAGAGAGTGTTGGAACGTTCTAATCATACTAACTTCCTCTATCTCTGACCATTTGGTCTGCCTTTAATGTCCTCATTTGATTAGGTAAGGCTCACTAGGTATTACCTCTCTTTTGATTTAATAGGAGTTTCTCTGGTGGCTCAGCAGTAAAGAATCTGCCTGCAATGCAGGAGACATGAGTTCAGTCCCTGGGTCAGGAAGATCACTTGAAGAAGGAAACAACAACCTTCTCCAGTATTCTTGCCTGGGAAATCCCATTGGCAGAGGAGCACGGTGGTGCCGTCCATGTGATTACAAGAGTCAGACATGACTGAATTGGACTCAATAACCACAACAATAACAGATTGGGGTCTTCAGTGCATCTACAAAGTCTCTTCACCTTTGGCAGTTGACATATCACAATTAGAGGAGTGATATACCATCATACTTACAAGCCCTTACCTACATTCAAGGAAATGGGATTACATATTACATGAACACAAGGGGGCAGGAATCTTGGGGGTCATTTAAAAATTTTATTTACCATGTAGAGTTGATTACTTTTTAAAATACCATATTATTCTCTATATTAGTTTGGGGCAAGGTGAAAGAAAGAGAAGAAGATTTAATTCACTTCAGTTAGTGTATTTGGGAAAGCACTGAACTGAAATAAAATAGGTTAAAATTGGGCTATTAAAGCAATAATCACCATACAACATTATGTAATGGATTTTGTTCAACTAAATCAAGGTGTAATGGAATCTAGATAGGATTAAACTAGAAAAAGTACAGAGATTTTTATAAGCTGTAGAGATAATCATAAGAAAATGGGCTATTGATCATGGAGTGACATTTTTGCATCATCTCAGGCTATGAAAGTTGGCAGATGGATTTGCTGAAGAATATGGTCTTTTCTCATTTGGCTGCCATTAAAATACACAGTTGCTCATCGTGATTTTTTTTTACTACAATGAGCTAATAATACATAGAACTAAATAATACATAATACATAGAGCTAATATTATTAGTATTAATAATAATATTAATAATGTATTACTTAAATAATACATAAAGCTAAATAAGCATAAGCCTCAGGGCCTGCCAGCTGTCCCTTCCAAGGCCCTAGAGGCCTTTGTGATATGTTCACACAGTTCATCAACTTTCATAAAAGATGGACTCAGAAATTTAATCAGTGTCTTCAGAGAGAAAAATGACTGCAAACAGATATAAAATTCACTTACAAAGGGAAATAGTCTGAAATTTAAGTCTATAGTTAAAACATAATCAGAATTAGCCTTATGTGGCAGTTTGTACTTTCATAATTGTTTTCCCATATATGACGCCATGTCATTCATCCAGAAGGATGAAGCAGGTATAAATGACAGAGATTCTGTGATATACTTGCTGATTGTTCAGGGTCTCACAGATGGAAACTCATGCCTTCTGTCACTAAATGACCACGTGCTTTCCACTCCTGCAATGAGTGGTTTCTCATCATCTCATAGGAAGAAATGAGTTAAAGTATAAAAGTAAGGAGGGAATTGAGTCAAGAGTAGATTCTAGTGAAGGTCAAGTAGAAAACGGGCATTTCACAATGTCCTGCCACTTGTTATAGAATGACTTTTTTTTTCTTTATATATATATATATTTTTTGTTTTATTTTATTCTACTTTACAATACTGTATTGGTTTTGCCATAATTTGACATGAATCAGCCACAAGTGTACATGTGCTCCCAATCCAAAACCCCTTCCCACCTCCCACCCCATATCATCTCTCTGGATCATCCCCGTGCACCAGCCCCAAGCATCCTGTATCCTGTATTGAACATAGACTGGCGCTTCATTTCTTACATGATAGTATACATGTTTCAATGCCATTCTCCCAAATCACCCCACCCTCTCCCTCTGAGGCCAAAAGTCCGTTCTATAGCTCTGTGTCTCTTTTGTTGTCTCACATGCAGGGTCTTCATTACTATCATTCTAAATTCCATATATATGTGTCAGTATACTGTATTGGTGTTTTTCTTTCTGGCTTACTTCACTCTGTATAATTGGCTCCAATTTCATCCATCTCATTAGAACTGATTCAAATTTACTCTTTTTAAGGGCTGAGTAATACTCCATTTCTTATATGATAGTATACATGTTTCAATGCCATTCTTCCAAGTCATTCCACCCTCTCCCTCTCCCTCAGAGGCCAAAAGTCTGTTTTATACCTCTGTGTCTCTTTTGTTGTCTCACTTACAGGGTCATCATTACTATCTTTCTAAATTCCATATATATGTGTCAGTATAGTGTATCGGTGTTTTTCTTTCTGGCTCACTTCACTCTGTATAATTGGCTCCAATTTCATCCATCTCATTAGAATTGATTCAAATTTATTCTTTTTAAGGGCTGAGTAATACTCCATTGTGTATATGTACCACTGCTTTCTTATCCATTCATCTGCTGATGGACATCTAGGTTGTTTCCATTCTAGCATGAGATATGCATACATATAGCCATTTTTATGTATGAAATGCTTGCCTATTCTACACAAAAACTTTTCGTTAAAAAAAAGACTCCCAAGTTATTTTGCAAGTTTCTACCAATTTCATGCTTGTATGAATATTTATCTAAAAATGATCAAATATTGAATGCTGATATCAGAACACAAATTCCCAGGTTTCAATGCAACTCATACTTTTGTTACTATACTGGCAAGATATGCATTCGTTATCTATTGTAGGCCACTGTAATTGCACATCATTAAAATCCAGAACTATAGCAGAGTTTTCCATTAATGAAAATTTAGTGTATCTATTATTTATAATGCAAGTTAATGCACCTGAACTATTTCCTTACAAGCAACTTTTCAGAATGAATTATTTTGAAAGATGTAAACATCTATAAATAAATGTGTACACATGTAGAATGTTTAATCAAACAGTATAAAATTGGATAGACATCCTTGTGCCCTAATATTTTTTCTACCATCTATTTGCATATACATGTTATTAAATAGTCTTCTAAATTATGATTTGACTATATAACACTTTATTAAATGCATATACCATAATTTATTTAACTATCCCATAATAATTGGGCATTTCACATGTTTCTAGTTTTCATAGGTATAAAGTCATGGACTGTCTTTATCATGGATGATTCATGGAACAGTTATGAGATTTTTTTGGGGGGCGATACTAACAAACATGAATAGTCCAACTTTTTCTTCCAACTTCATCTAGTAACATCAAAGTTTTAACGTTGTTAATATCATTCAGAATTTAAATTGAGAGTGTTCAGTGTTCTTTTTTAGAATCTTTATTTTCAAGAATATTTTGTGATAGTTGTAACAAGCTTTGTAACACAGTCAACTTTTCTTTTAAAGAACATATTAAGCTTGTTTCAGTAATCACTTAAAATGATTTATATATATATTGCCTTTCATTGCCTAGTTACTCAGATGAGTTGATATTTTAGATGGAATGACTATGTCTTCAACTAAATACATGGTGCTTGAGTGGTTATTTCTGTTTCTGTATGTAATACTGTTGTTTTTTCTATACACAAAAGGAAATCTTTCTGATTTAAATTTTTTATGTTTCTATTCTTTGCTCCCCAAATTCTGTATATAACACTTCATTTTCCTCTAAAATTTGGTGGTATAAGGTGTGTGAAATTAGCGTGGAATCTTGTTCCTTTGTCCAACATGTTTTGGTTTTTTTTTAAACCCTATTAAGCAATTCTCCAGTTGTCAGTGGACACTGACTGAGTGTCCTACAAATTTAATACAATTCTAAAACTATCTACCTGGAGCTAGCATCAGATCCCAGAGATTAAGGCCTTAGTCTCACCAGGTTTTCTCACTTCAGATGCCAATCACAAGTCTTGGTTGTTATTTGTGCTTCTGACAGAATAGCTATCAATCAGAAGTTCCCACAACTCCCTCTTCCAGTTGTTAATTTGCTAGAGTGGCTCACAGAACTCAGAGAAATTTTTACTTGCATTCACTACTCTGTTACAGAGCACTAGTCCCCAACCTCCAAGATCTGATGCTTGAGGATCTGAGGTGGAGCTGATATGATAATAGAAATAAAGTTTACAATAAATGTAATGTACTTGAATAATCCTGAAACCATCCTCCCAAAAATTATCTTTCACAAAACTGGTCCCAGGTGCCGAAAAATTTGGGGAATTGCTGTCAAAAGACATCATAAAGAACATATGAAGAACCAAGTGAAGAGATCAAAAAGGGTTCCAAGAGTGAGGTCCAAGGAGAGTCTCAAGTGCAAGAGTTTCTGTCCCCACACAATTGGCATGTGTGAGTGCAATCACTAACCAAGAAACTAATCAGCTCTTCTGGTTCAAAAGTTTTTATAGAACTTAATCTGCAGTTCCCCCTTCCCCTTCCAAAAGCCAGTGGATTCTGAGCCCTCTGATTGGATTCTGAACCCTCTGACTTGGTTTTTCTGGTGACCAGCCCCATCCAAAGGCTATATGGAAGCCCTGCCTTAAATCGCCTCATTAGCATAAACTAAAAAATGCTCAACAGGCAGTCCTTATGAGTAATAAAAAATACTACTATCACTCAGAAAATTCCAAGCAGTTTAGAAGTTATGTGTAAGGAATCGGGGACACAAAACAACAGTAATTCTTATTATTCCACATTTTGTATATAGTTTTATTTTCTAGTCTTGAAGCTCTTTAGCCATTCAATATAAAAATTGTTCACAATAAATCTAAGAATGTTTCTAATTTTTTCCTATATTTTTAAAATTCTTCCTATGCAATGTTTTCAGTTTTTCCAGTGGTCATGTATGGATGTGAAAAGAAAGCTGAGTGCCGAAGAATTGATGCTTTTGAACTGTGGTGTTGGAGAAGACTCTTGAGAGTCCCTTGGACAGCGAGGAGGTCCAATAAGTCCATCCTAAAGGAAATCAGTCCTGAGTGTTCATTGGAAGGACTGATGTTAAAGCTGAAACTCCAATACTTCGGCCACCTCAGGCAAACAGTTGATTCATTGGAAAAGACCCTGATGCTGGGAGGGATTGGGGGCAGGAGGAGAAGGGGACGACAGAGGATGACATGGCTGGATGGCATCACTGACTCGATGGATATGTGTTTAGGTAAACTTTGGAAATTGGTGATGGACAGGGAGGCCTGGCATGCTTGGGTCCATGGGATCACAGAGTCGAACACGACTGAGAGACTGAACTGAACTGATACAATGTTTTCACTTTATGAGAACCGCAAATCAAAAATCTATAATAGATACATGCACACACAAAAAAATCTAAACACAACACTAAGTTCAGTTCAGTCGCTCAGTCATGTCCGAGTCTGCAGTCCCAAGAACCGCAGCACACCAGGCCTCCCTGTCCATCATCAGTTCTCAGAGTTTACTCAAACTCATGGTGATGCCATCCAATCATCTCATCCTCCATCATCCTCTTCTCCTCCCACCTTCAATCTTCCCAATATCAGGGTCTTTTCAAATGAGTCAGCTTTTCCCATCAGGTGGCCAAAATATTGGAGTTTCAGCTTCAACATCAGTCCTTCCAATCAACACCCAGGGCTGATCTCCTTTAGGATGGACTGGTTGGATCTCCCTGCAGTCCAAGGGACCCTCAAGAGTCTTCTCCAACACCACAGTTCAAAAGCATAAAATCTTCAGTGCTCAGATTTCTTTATAGTCCAACTCTCATATCCATACATGGCCACTGGAAAAACCATAGCAGTGACTAGTTGGACCACTGTTGACTAAGTAATGTCTCTGCTTTTTAATATGCTGTTTAGTTTGGTCATAACTTTCCTTCCAAGTAAACGTCTTTAATTTCATGGCTGCAATCACCATCTGTAGTGATTTTGAAGCCCAGAAAAATAAGTCAGCCACTGTTTCCACTGTTTCCCTGTTTATTTGCCATAAAGTACTGAGCAACTGAACTAAACTGAACTGAATGGGACCGGATGTCATGATCTTAGTTTTCTGAATGTTGAGCTTTAAGCCAACTTTTTCACTCTCGTCTTTAACTTTTATCAAGAGGCTCTTTAGTTCTTCACTTTCTGCCTTAAGGGTGGTGTCATCTGCATATCTGAGGTGACTGATATTTCTCCTGGAGATCTTGATTCCAGCTTGTGCTTCTTCCAGCCCAGCATTTCGTATGATGAATTCTGCATGTAAGTTAAATAAGCAGGGTGACAATATACAGCCTTGACACACTCTTTGGTCCTATTTGGAACCAGTCTGTTATTCCATGTCCAGTTCTAATGGTTGCTTCCTGACCTGCAAATAGGTTTCTCAAGAGGCAGGTCAAGTGGTCTGGTATTGCCATCTCTTTTATAATTTTCTACAGTTTATTGTGATCCACACAGTCAAAGGCTTTGGCATAGTCAATAAAGCAGAAATAGATGTTTTTCTGGAATTCTCTTGCTTTTTTGATGATCCAGCTAATGTTGGCAATTTAGCACAACACTAAAGAGAGCCACAAAACTGAAAGAGAACAAAAGAGGAAAGGAAAAAGAGAAAAGTCCTCCAATTACCAAGCTAAGCACTTGTGCTTTGCACATCCATGTATCCACTGCTCAGATCTTAAACAAGGTATAAATACTACACTAGGTACCCAACCCTCCAACTACCTGGGTCAGAAGGTTCATAGATTCACATGTTAAAAACAGTATGATTTCCTCTATAATAAACATAATAATATATACCATTTAATTAAGCATCTACTACTTGAGTCCTCTATTAGGCCCTGGACATGCATTTTCATTTGCCAAGGAAGACCATTTGAGGATAAAGTTACTCAAGATCACACAAATCCATCTTGGATTCTAGAACCTATGTTCTTTCTATGGCACTACTTCTGAATAAGGGTCTGTCTACAGAGTCTCCAAGTTAATACGGCAATTTCCCCTTCTTGGGGCTGTAGTCCTATCCTAAATGTAGACAGTCTTGATTGAGGCTCTGACATGCTGTATATGTCTTATTAGTCCCCTCCTAGGAATGACTAGACCTGACTTGTGGACTCAGTAACTGGCTAGAGTCCTGCTCCTTCAGGGATGAGTTTCTGGCAATAAGGCCATTCACTGGTTTCTGTCCAGATCAGTAGTACTGCTGGCCCCACTCCTCATAGAATCTTTAGGCTGGAGTTAGTTTACCCAGCCTGACCTATCTTCAACACCTTCTCCATAAAATAAATGCTGATGAGTGATGTTTTGATGGTCACTTACTGTGGGCCAGCATTTAAGCACCTAAAATTTATTGTTGAATTTAAGTTGTACCTAACTATTCTGGACCCTCAGGCTGGCAGTCATCTGAGCCCACATCATATCATGACTAAAAGCATAAAGAAATATTCCTTTGGTATGCTGACATAGTTGAAAAGACATTGTGCAAAAGATACATCAAGAAAAAACACATGTGAGATGTATACAGAAACACTCTGCATCCTCAGAATCATGGATTATCGGTCATAGTCCACACTTTCAATAGAAAACACTCAATGAAGATTTGTAAAATTACATAAGTGGAATAAGCAAGTTGAAAAAAGCTGTGATTGTTGAGGTAGAGTCACAGTGAGTCTCAACTGGAAGCAATTCACCTATAGACACTATACCATATATCACTTGTTTACAATGTGCATGAAAATCAACTGGGGCTCTTGTTAAAAACATGGATTCTAACTCAGTCCCTCTGAGGTGGGGCCTGAAGTTCTACATTTCAACAAGCTCCCCCCCAACATGCTGAAAGCCACTGAACCTCAGCACACACTTTGCATACCAAGTGCAAAGACATTTTTGACAGGGGTTTAAAAAGAAACAAATATAGTTGACTTGTACTTAAGTCATGCATGTAGGAGGTATTAGTACTTTCCAGTCAAGATACATAATCTTGCAGAAAACTAATAATTCATAGAGGAAAAAGACCAAGCCACCATTGAATCTTAGAGCATGAGGGTGTGAGGGTTGAGAGGTCTGGAAATGCATATAGAAATCAAGAAAGAGAAAAAATGGACACCAGTCATAGAAACAGCAGCAACATTGTTTAACTGAATAAACAAATCCATGTTTAAAAGGCAGAGAAAAAGGTAGCTTGGCGTATTTGAAGTCAGATCTGGGAATACCAGTCCCAGGACAGTAAATCCGTTGGTGCAAGAAAGGCAAACTTCAAAGTCTTAACAAGTAATGGAAAGAAATCAGTGCAGGCAACACACCACCACGTTGAGCACTGATCACGATTATCCAGAAAACAGCTAGATTCCCAGTGAACTTACCTGTTCATCTTCAGCTTCCAGAAGGAACTGAGCAAGGGAAATCAAAGTATCCTAGTCCCAAAGGAAACAGCAGGCTCAGCAAACAATCCTCAAAGGGACGAAGTCCGGAGCTGGAAAATTCAGCAAAACTCAGGTCTGCTGCTCACACCAAATCTGCCGTAAAGTCGCGTCAGTGCTGAACCATGAAAAACCTATATTCCTTCCTATGTGGGTGGAGCAGAATCAACAAACATGAGTTAAGTTGCTCTAGCAGCAGCAGAAGGGGCCCGAGGATCGCTAGCAGAGCACTAAGTCTCAAAGTGAGATCCTAGGCATCCCCTGGGAACCTCTTGCTGCTGCTGCTGCTGCTGCTAAGTCGCTTCAGTTGTGTCTGACTCTGTAGGACCCCATAGACAGAAGTCCACCAGGCTCCCCCATCCCTGGAATTCTCCAGGCAAGAACACTGGAGTTGGTCGCCATTTCCTTCTCCAATGCATGAAAGTGAAAAGTGAAAGTGAACTCGCTCAGTCCTGTCCGACTCAGCGACCCCATGGACTGCAGCCTACCAGGCTCCTCCGTCCATGGGATTTTCAAGCAAGAGTAGTGCAGTGGGGTGCCATTGCCTTCTCCAGGGAACCTGTTAGGGAATATGAATTCTCAGCTCCAATTGGTCCAAAGCTACCAATAAGAAGCTGTAGGGGTGGCGCTCTGCTGCCTGTGTTTCTGCAAGCCTCCAGCTGACACTGATCACTGCAGTACAACCCATTGAAAGCATGGCAGAGAGATAGGCCCAGTGTGGCAAAGGACAGTCATTATATGTTGGTTTGATCACAATGCTTTTAAAGAGCTAGTGAAGATTAAAGCTTGCTTACAGAGAGAAGAAAACAGTAGAGATAATGTCAAATAACAATTAATAAAACATGTCCAGTGATCAACAATGTTGGCCAATGATGTTCTGTGGTAGTTTTCGCACAGTTGAGGAATTATCTAGTCATGTATAAGACAATAATGTATTGATACTGATAATGAGAAATATCATGAGTACCAAGAGGGCACTCACAATATGTGTTTGGAAATTCTCTTATGGTATACTTTTGAGAGACTCACTAAAGAGAAGTGCTGTTTGGAGCCCATGTTTGTGAGAAGGTCTTCTTAGAGGGGAAAAACAAATGAGGGAAATAAATGACAGTGATGTAATGGGATCTGTTTGACAAAAACACTGAGAAAGAATTTTGTTTTAAATATGAACATAAGTGTAAGACACAACATATACCCCCACCCTACCCCACCCCCCAAAAAAATACATAGGGGCTTTAATTACATGCAGATTTAATATATTAGAACCATGTTATCTATTTTCCAATTATTTGTCTACTTTAGAAGGCAAACTGGTTGTCTGATGATAATAACATGTTTTTTTTTGTTGTTTTTTGTTTTGTTTTGTTTTGTTTTGTTTTGTTTTTTTGCCCTGATTCTGCTCAAAAGACTTTCTCATACTTGCAGCTGAAAGGCAGGGTGATGCTCATCTCCTCACCCCATTTTTGGTGAGAATGTGAGCTGCATCTGTGTCTGTGTCTGTGAGATACTTCATCTACACGTTTTATATTATGTGTTGTGTTGTTTTCTTCTAATCAAAATACTTGCTTTTAGGATATGTTTGTTCTTTGAATTGGTGAATACTATAATCTTCTGCTTTCATTTCTTCATTTCCTTACACTTACCATTTGGGAAACTATGTCTCTCTAAGTAAAATGAATTTCTGCAACTTTTCATCTCCCAAACTTATTGCCAGGTTTTTCAGCTGTGTCCTGGAATAGCTGAAGGAACTCTTTTTTGTTTTTCTTTTTCCAAATATATGATCAGGACTAACTATAGTCACCATGCTAAATGTTACATCCCCATGACTTAGTTATTTATAACAGGAATCTGTGCCTTTTGACCACTTTCATCTATCTTATCCGCATTCCATACTTCATAAAAAATACATTAAAGCCAATTTTGGGGAGAAGATGGTTAAGTTACTCTTTAAGAGAAAGAACTAGGGAAAAGACAATGGGATTGAAAAACAATGTGTGCTACTATTTTTTTCTTTCTTTCTTTCTTTCTTTTTTTCTTTTCCTTTCTGTTTTTTTTTGTTGTTGTTGTTGTTCTGCCTTATGGCTTGCAAGATATCAGCTCCCCAACCAGGAACTGAATTTGGGCCACAACAGTGAAAGTGTGGAATCCTAACCACTAGGCCACCAGGGAACTCCCAAGGCATGTTACTTTCTACCTTAATATGCTTATCCTATTTCTTTTGGCTAACCACTCCTGTCATTTGTTGTTTCTTAGTCCAGCACATTGGCCTTGTAATTACGGAAATCTCTCCTTAATACTGGTAGCAAGTTCTCAAACATCATTAGAATTTAATGGTGGTATGAATTTTTGCTTTGTTCAGTTCAGTTCAGTTCAGTCGCTCAGTCGTGTCTGACTCTTTGCGACCACATGAATCGCAGCACGCAAAGCCTCCCTGTCCATCACCAACTCCTGCAGTTCACTCAGACTCCCATTCAATGAGTCAGCGATGCCATCCAGCCATCTCATCCTCGGTCATCCCCTTCTCCTCCTGCCCCCAACCCCTCTCAGCATCAAAGTCTTTTCCAATGAGTCAACTCTTCATATAAGGTGGCCAAAGTACTGGAGTTTCAGCTTTGGCATTATTCCTTCCAAAGAAATCCCAGGGTTGATCTCCTTCAAAATGGACTGGTTGGATCTCCTTGCAGTCCAAGGGACTCTCAAGAGTCTTCTCCAACACCACAGTTCAAAAGCATCAATTCTTTGGCGCTCAGCGTTCTTCACAGTCCAACTCTCACATCCATACATGACTACAGGAAAAACCATAGCCTTGACTAGATGGACCTTAGTCAGCAAAATAATGTCTTTGCTTTTGAATATGCTGTCTAGGCTGCTCATAGCTTTTCTTCCAAGGAATAAGTGTTTTTTAATTTCATGGCTGCAATCACCATCTGCAGTGATTTTGAAGCCCCAAAAATTAAAGTCTGCAGCTGTTTCCACTGTTTCTCCATCTATTTCCCATTGCTTTGTAGTTTCCCCAAATTTTTTCCAAGTTATTTTAGTGGGAGACACTTCAGGTGCTTTCATCAGGCACCATTTAAATTGAGTTCCCCAGGCTTTTATATACTTCAGTCAAATGTTACAACCACTTTCCCTGGTTCTTTAGTCCTAGATTGACCTAGGAATATGTATATATATATAATATATGAATGAAATGTTCTAGTTTTATTGCTTATAAGTTTTAATACTATCAAGCCAGTCTGTAAAATGATTTATCTAAGCCTTTTCTCTCAGTGCCAGTTGAATTGCCTTTATCTCTTTTTCTAAGTTTCTGATTATTCTCTGCCTTTTACATTAGAAAACATAGAAAATGCAGACTTATCTAGAGATTAGAACCAAAAGGCCTTTGTTGCCCATAGAATATTGTTTTGAGAAAACTTTATATTTGCTCCATTAAAATAGTCTCTACTATTATATAAAGTTTATTTTTTAGTATAATATATATATTGTTTATGAGAGCAGAGGGTACTCTAAATGTACATCTTTCTCAAAGGAGAGAAACATTAAAGCAGTAGTGTATTTACAAGTGCAAAACAAAAATGAGTTTTACTTATATCAATTTTGAAAGCCAGTGTAATAAATTGAATGATTTGTCCTGAAGTTTATTGTCCTGCTACAAATACCTAGCATAAAACATATTAACACAAAGGTTCTTCCCCTTTTGTCACCAAACTCATAACCATCCAGATGTATAGTTTACTTGTTTAAGGAAATAGAAAATATATAAAGCTGCTTGCCAAATACATAGAGCTTTTGTTATTTTCCTGTTTGATAAGCCAAAATTATAATGGTTTAGTAGATTCTAAGGGTCTGGAGAGGAAAAACCAATGTAATTCTGATACTAGGATAGTGAGCATCCAAATTACATGTTTCTGAGCTATTATTGTTTCATATAAATATATAATACAACAAAAAGAGCAATCAAGGAAACAAACTTGACTAGCAAGTGAACTCATTTTTCCCCCTAAACAAAGACCAAAAGCAACATTCTGAGTTTTTAAGAGAAAGAAATTTATGTTTTTAAGAACTTTCCTAATACAGAATTAGCCCCAACTGTTATATTCAGTAGTATGCAGACAGGGGAAAAACCAGAATGTGTGATTGAAGAAACATCTCAATATTTCTTTCCTTGAAAGTGCCACTGGTGGGGTATAATTGACACCACACAGATAAACCCTGGAGAAGGAAATGGCAACCCACTCCAGTATTCTTGCCTGGAGAATCCCATGGACAGAGGAGCCTGGCGGGCTACAGTCATGGGGTTGCAATAGTTGGACATGACTTAGCAACTAAACCACCACCACCACCACCACACAGATAAAGAATTGTAGTGCCAACGGTAAAGAACAGAGAAGGTAACATTTCAGAGATATAGAGAATAAAGTTGACAGGAATCCATGTTCATTTGGATGTGGTAAGTAGAAAGAGGGAATATTTTATGTAACTCTGGTTTCTTCTTTGAATTAGTAAGGAAATCACTGTTGAGATAAGAAATACAAGAGGCAGGGCAGGGGATGGGAAGGTTATGAGAACATTATCCTTAGTTTTGTCTTAGATTTAAAGAATAGTAGTGCCAACGGTAAAGAACAGAGAAGGTAACATTTCAGAGATATAGAGAATAAAGTTGACAGGAATCCATGTTCATTTGGATGTGGTAAGTAGAAAGAGGGAATATTTTATGTAACTCTGGTTTCTTCTTTGAATTAGTAAGGAAATCACTGTTGAGATAAGAAATACAAGAGGCAGGGCAGGGGATGGGAAGGTTATGAGAACATTATCCTTAGTTTTGTCTTAGATTTGTTGAGTTTGATGGACCTATAAAACGTCTATGATAAAATATTTTAGAAAATGGTTTTGAATATTAACCTGGAGTTAAGAATGCATTGGAGGTCAAATTTCTAGAGATATAATCTGTTCAGTGCTACCTTCAAAATAAATCCTGAGTCAGTCCACCTCTCCCCATCTCATTGCCAATATGCTTGTCTGGCATTATAATCATTCATCTGAAATATAACTGCAGACATTCTCCAATTCTTACTTCTTCCTTTATAAATTGCATTCCATATAGCATCCAGAGCAATATCCCTTAAGAATAGGATTAGTCATTTATCTCCTTAAAAGCTCTACACTGCAATCAAATAAAAACACTTGCTTTATCTCTAAAGACTTTTCATAATCTGGTTCCTAGTCTGTCAAACAATTCTTGTATGATTCTCAAGACTTGAGGCAACTGGACTTCTTTCAGATCTTACGATTGTCTTCTCTCTGACTTAAACAAGTATGATTTTCTTTTCTTAAAATGATCTTTTCCAACAGGTTACGCCTGAATTTTACCCCCACACTCTGCTTTCCCCCATCAGTCCTTTCCTTATCCTTCATGGCTCAGTGTAAACATAACTTCCAGAGAATGATCTGATCACCACATGTTCCCTCACACTAATCACCCTGTATGGATGTGAGAATTGGACTATAAAGAAAGCTGAGCACTGAAGAATGCTTTTGAACTATGGTGTTGAATAAGACTCTTAAGAGTCCCCTGGACTGCAGGGAGATCCAACCAGTCCGTTCTAAAGGAAATCCATCCTGAATATTCACTGGAAGGATTGATGCTGAAGCTGAAACTCCAATCCTTTGGCCATCTGATGCAAAGAACTGACTCATTAGAAAAGATCCTGATGCTGGGAAAGATTGAAGGTGGGAAAAGAGGGGGACAGCAGAGGATGAGATGGTTGGATGGCATCACGACTTAACGGGCATGAGTTTGAGTAAATTCTGGTAGTTGGTGATGGACAAGAAGGTCTAGCATGCTGCAGTCCATGGGGTCTCAAAGAGTCAGACATGACTGAGCCACTGAACTAAACTGAACTGATTCACCTCATTCTACAACTCAGCATCACTTCTATTTCCTGGATGTTTGATACAATGTTTATATTTCTTTGAAGTTATTTTTTGATTTGGGTCTGACTTGTCCGCTAGACTATGGGATTCACAAGAGCAGGAACCATGTCCCACTGGAGCCTAGCATAGTGAAAATTGCTCAGTCGTGTCTGACTGTGACACTGGAGTGGGTAGCCATTCCCTTCTCCAGGGGATCTTCCCAACCCAGGGATCAAACCCAGGTCTCTCGCATTGTAGGCAGATTCTTTACCAGCTGAGCCACAAGGGAAGCCCTGCCTCACATATGGTTAGACCAAATTCCCTAATTTCCCAGTTGCCCAGGACTGTATTGTCTTGTGCTGGCTAACTTGCCATTTTTGTTCATAACACCTTCTTAACTCTTATAATTGTCTTGGTTTGGATGATAAATTGTATGTCAGCTCACGTATAACAGACAGTCAATACATTTAGGCAGATTCTTTACCAGCTGAGCCACAAGGGAAGCCCTGCCTCACATATGGTTAGACCAAATTCCCTAATTTCCCAGTTGCCCAGGACTGTATTGTCTTGTGCTGGCTAACTTGCCATTTTTGTTCATAACACCTTCTTAACTCTTATAATTGTCTTGGTTTGGATGATAAATTGTATGTCAGCTCACGTATAACAGACAGTCAATACATATTTGTTGAATAAATGAATAAATGAGAGGCTCTAAACACAGATGTTAGAAAAAATATGTACACAAAAAGAAAGGAGAATTTGAAGTTCAGTCCTATGACTCACTGACCAGTACAAAATATCAGTTCAGTTCGGTTCAGTCGCTCAGTTGTGTCCGACTCTTTGCGACCCCAGGAATCGCAGCACACCAGGCCTCCCTGTTCATTACCATCTCTCGGAGTTCACTTAGACTCACGTCCATCGAGTCTGTGATGCCAGCCAGCCATCTCATCCTCGGTCATCCCCTCCTCCTCCTGCCCCCAATCCCTCCCAGCATCAGAGTCTTTTCCAATGAGTCATCTCTTCACATGAGGATGGCCAAAGTACTGGAGTTTCAGCTTCAGCATCATTCCCTCCAAAGAAATCCCAGGGTTGATCTCCTTCAGAATGGACTGGTTGGATCTCCTTGCAGTCCAACAATTCTCAAGAGTCTTCTCCAACACCACTGTTCAAAAGCATCAATTCTTCAGCGCTCAGCTTTCTTCACAGTCCAACTCTCACATCCATACGTGACCACAGGAAAAACCATAGCCTCGACTAGATGGACCTTAGTCAGCAAAGTAATGTCTCTGCTTTTGAATATACTACCTAGGTTAGTCATAACTTTTCTTCCAAGGAGTAAGCATCTTCTAATCTTATGCATATAAAAACCTATTTCAAGAAGCAAAACTTGCCACCTCAAAATGTCTCTAACATGTGGCTTGTGTCTAGCTGAAACAAGCAGGGACCAAAAGACTCCAGAAGAAACTTTGATGTCTCCTCTAACTGCCTAAAAAATTTTAGATAGAGGAGCTGTTCCTGAAATAGAGCTTTCACTAGAGTCAGCTGCTGTTGTTTAGTCACTAAGTCATGTCTGACTTTGACCCCAGGGACTGTAGCTTGCCAGGCTCCTCTTTCCATGGGATTCCCTAGGCAAGAATACAGGAGGGGGTTACCATTTTCTTCTCCTGTAATTAAGAGAAATAGTATTTTAATTGTATATTTCAAGTAAATATTAATTTGTTATATTGGTTTAATATTTAATTGAAACTTACAATTTAAATAGTATTTATCTTAACAGTACCATTTAAAATTACCAAATTAGAAAATTAATATTAGAAGAAATAATAGTGAAAAATAACTTTAAAACTTTTTGTTCAAAATTGGTTCTTTATATACA
>SJYC01019895.1:0-14477 GCA_006408675.1 Madoqua kirkii
TTCTAGGGTTATAAATTACAGGTCTTAATAATATTACACACTCTTAATTTTTTGTCAAGTTTAAATTTTGCTGTATATAGTTTTTATCACTGCCCATTTCATTTTGTTCTGATTGTATCCCTGACATCTAATTTTTGAGGGTCAATATTTATAATATTCACTGTTATTAAGAAGACTTAATGAGTAAATTTTTAATTTATTGCAAGATTTATTGATTATAGTTTAGCAATATCACTTGTATTTTGGGTTGCTTATTTTTAATTTGCCTACTGTTTTCCAATGTTTCAGTAAGACCATCTTTATGTCAGAAAGGCTAAAACTAAGCATCCTGCTCATGTTTCTCTGTTATAAAACCCTAGGGTTACATTTGAAAACTAGAGGAAAGTAGAGAAGGTACAACTACTGCAACAGATGTAAGATGAATTCAGCTGGAGACTTTTAAAAATTTCCTGACTGTTGCTAAGGGGAAAATAATATCTTTTAAGGTGAGCATAGCACTTTACCAAATAGATTCATACATAAGTAATCCTTTTTTAATAGTGAACATATTACATAGTATAATAGGCAGTGGATTTTTTTTCTCTCTTTCATATCACTAATCCTATAGCTACCTCCCTATAATGTGTCACAATCCTCTTTTCCAAAGCATATAATACATACCCTTCACCTGTTCCCATGTTTTCTGGAAAAACATTTCACTACTGCTTGTAAACAAATGATTTCAGCTACCACTTTGTGTCTATGTATCATTTTAATGCTTTGTTCCTCTTGTTCTCTTTTTAATATCTACTGCTGGACTTCTGCAGCTCATGCCAATTTTTTTAAAATAACACCTTTCAGTTCAGTTCAGCTCAGTTCAGTCGCTCAGTCGTGTCTCACTCTCTGCAACCCCATGAATCACAGCACGCCAGGCCTCCCTGACCATCACCAACTCTCGGATTCACTCAGATGCGTGTCCTTCCAGTCAGTGATGCCATCCAGCCATCTCATCCTTGGTCGTCCCCTTCTCCTCCTGCCCCCAATCCCTCCCAGCATCAAAGTCTTCTCCAATGAGTCAACACTTCACATGAGGTGGCCAAAGTACTAGAGTTTCAGCTTTAGTATCATTCCTTCCAAAGAAGTCCCACGGTTGATCTCCTTCAGAATGGACTGGTTGGATCTCCTTGCAGTCCAAGGGACTCTCAAGAGTCTTCTCCAACACCACAGTTCAAAAGCATCAATTCTTTGGTGCTCAGCCTTGTTCACAGTCCAGCTCTCACATCCATACATGACCACAGGAAAAACCATAGCCTTGACTAGACGGACCTTAGTTGGCAAAGTGATGTCTCTACTTTTGAATATGCTGTCTAGGTTGGTCATAACTTTTCTTCCAAGGAGTAAGTGTCTTCTAATTTCATGTCTGCAGTCACCATCTGCAGTGATTTTGGAGCCCCCAAAAATAAAGTCTGACACTGTTTCCACTGTTTCTCCATCTATTTCCCATGGAGTGATGGGACTAGATGCCATGACCTTCGTTTTCTGAATGTTGAGCTTCAAGCCAACTTTTTCACTCTCCTCTTCAGTTTCTGCCATAAGGGTGGTATCATCTGCAAATCTGAGGTTATTGATATTTCTCTCAGCAATCTTGATTCCAGCTTGTGTTTCTTCCAGTCCAGCGTTTTGAGGTATAATTCATCCCTTTATAGTTTATCAAGATTTCCCCAAGAAATATCAATAATCTCAGATATGTAAATGATACCAATCTTATGGCAGAAAGCGAAGAAGAAATAAGAAGCCTCTGGATGAAAATGAAAGAGGAGCATGAGAAAGTTGGCTTAAAACTCAACACTCAGAAAACTAATATCACTTCACTTCATGGCAAATAGATGGGGAAACAATGGAAACAGACTTTATTTTGGGAGGCTTCAAAATTATGACTGAATTCTGATTAGAATTGATGTTTTTGAACTGTGTTTTTGAAGAAGACTGTTGAGAGTCCCTTGGAATGCAAGGAGATCCAACCAGTCCATCCTAAAGGAGATCAGTCCTGGGTGTTCTTTGGAAGAACTGATGCTAAAGCTGAAACTTCAATACTTTGGCCACCTGTTGTGAAGAACTGACTCATTGGAAAAGACCCTGATACTGGGAAAGATTAAAAGCAGGAAGATAAGAGTACGACAGAGGATGAGATGGTGGGTGGCATCACTGACTCAGTGGATCTGAGTTTGAGCATGCTCCAGGAGTTGGTGATGGACAGGAAGGTTTGGCATGCTGAGGTCCATGGGATCACAAAGAGTCAGATGCAACTGAGCAACAGAACTGAACTGAAAGTCTACACCTCAGTAGTTTTCAGTAGATTCACATAGTTG
This sequence comes from Madoqua kirkii, assembly GCA_006408675.1. NCBI lineage: Eukaryota > Metazoa > Chordata > Mammalia > Artiodactyla > Bovidae > Madoqua > Madoqua kirkii. Next base: position 2,349 of record SJYC01019895.1, read on the forward strand.
TGTAACCATCACTATTTTCAATTTAGAACTTTTCATCACCTCATAAGAAGATTAAAAGCAGGAAGATAAGAGTCGACAGAGGATGAGATGGTGGGTGGCATCACTGACTCAGTGGATCTGAGTTTGAGCATGCTCCAGGAGTTGGTGATGGACAGGAAGGTTTGGCATGCTGAGGTCCATGGGATCACAAAGAGTCAGATGCAACTGAGCAACAGAACTGAACTGAAAGTCTACACCTCAGTAGTTTTCAGTAGATTCACATAGTTGTGTAACCATCACTATTTTCAATTTAGAACTTTTCATCACCTCATAAGGACATGCTACCCATCAGTAGCCACTTTGTAATCCCCCAACTTATGCAGATGTGGAAAACCACCAACCTACTTTTTCTGTGCACATATTATTAGGCTATTACCAATATTTCATAGAGCTTCCCTGGTGGCTCCGATAGTAAAGAATCTGCCTTCATAGTGAGAGACTGGGGATTGACCCCTGGTTTGGGAAGATGCCCTGGAGAAGGGAAGGGCTACCCACTCCACTCCAGTATTATTGCCTGGAGAATTTCATGGACAGAAGAATCTGACAGTTCTATACAATGCATGGGGTTGCAAAGAGTCAGACACAACTGAGCAACTTTCACTTAATATAACTTAATATTTCATAGAAATGAAACATATAATACACGTTTTTTTGTGACTGGCTTCTATTAGTTAGCAAAGTCTATTTTCCATATTTCTTTCATGTTGAGGCATCCATGTATTTTTATTGACAAACACTGTCACATTATATGTACATGCCACATTTTTGTTTATTCATTGATTGATGTATACATGGGTTGTTTCTACTTTTTTACTTTCATAAATAATATGGTTGTGGATGTTTGTGCACATTTTTCAGTAGACATGATTTCAACTGACTGTGGTTAAAAGTTAAAAAAATGAAATATTGGTTTTTGGTAGCATCAGTTCAAAACAAGTGTTTCCTAGAGTGAATCAAAGATTAAAGAAATAAATCCATGCCTCCATTCTAAATGTCACTTAAAATTATAAATTTCACAAATTTTCCAGAGGATGGACATTATTTCCAGTTTTGTAGTAGTAACTAAGCTCTGAATCAAATCATATATCTCATGATCCAGTTGTAAAACTGGAACTGGAAAGCAAATATTCATAGCTCAGCTTATCCACAATTTTAAATTCAAATATGGATTTATAGGGGATCAATGCATGTGAAAATTGTGTGTGATTTTCCTGAGGCATTACTCAATTATGCTGGATCCAATAACCTGATTTTATGATTAAATACAGACAATTAAATTGACAGTAGAAATACTAACAAAGATTTCCTGGATGCTGACAAAAGCATATCAAAATGTTGATTCTGGTGTCTGTCTGGTTAGAAATGAAATCAGGATTTGACTCATAGGAAAAAATAAAAGAGATCAATGGATGGAGTCATTATATCAAATAACATTTTTGTTATAAAGAAATGTAAAGAAAAAGTAGAAATTCATGAGGGAGATTTTGTATTTAATACCTTAGACAGGAAACAGTTAAACTAATATTTTACAATGGTGTTCTTTTACCAAACAATTTAAATATTTAGATTAGGGAAAAAAGAAAAAACAATGAAAAGACAAACAGAATGCTTTAGAATCTCTGTAAACACTCAAATACTCATTTCATTGTGGCAAAAGGCATAGGGTCATATAGCGGATCATGTACACAGTTTGCACATTGAAATTCTGTGTTTGATTAAAGTGAAAAGACTGATGTGTCCTCGAAAATATTTTTTTTTAATCTGCAATGGCACAATAGTGGCTTTTGAAAAGCAATTTTATAGTAACAACTATATCTGCCTAATAGAAGAAAAGATGAGTACAAATGATAGGAATCTTACATATTCATATATAATCAATATCTTCTTATGGGAATGTAAGTTATTGGTTAAATGTGATGCTAATGCCCTTATACTCAGTTCTGCGACTAATGCTGATTTTTAACGTTGAGATGCTTTTGAAAAAATAGCTAAAAATTAAACAGCTGGGGAATCAGCATGTAGGAAGAAAAAGAACAAAGCTGCAAAATGAATTTACAAATATTACCAGAAGAACTGAGGAAAGTTGCTGAGAAGTCCAATATCCAGTGTGCTCCACTGAATAGAAACTGTTTGAAAAATGTCTACAGTGTTCAACATTATTGTGACATACCTCGCCCACATTCCACCTCCCCTCTGTTTTCTCTGACACATAAGATAAAAGCATTGAGTAAATATGATTCTTACCCTCTGAGTTTACTAAGTTAGAAAGATGGAACACACGATATGTTATATCCTAATAAGCTCAATATCAATGAAATTGCACATTTAAATGGTGATCATGATATATTCAGGTTTAATAAGTAGGTAGCAAAATTTTTGCTATTTTCCTGAATTTCTTTGTGAGACGATGGGGCCCTGTGATGACTACAGCTTATATAAAATAGAAGTAAATTGTTTTGGTTTTCATTTTAACTAAGCAGGAGGATTTCTAAGGCCTCACTAGGGTACCTTTGTCCACATCAGCCTGCCATTATATTTTTAAAATTCATATTTTACTGACATTTGTATAATTAATGTAGTAGCTGCCAATAATCAGATTGCATTTTGTTCTGTCATTTAAGCATTATATCACAAGAATAAAAGCTTTTATACATGTTTATTCTGTCCTTCAAAACAAGATTTCTTCCATGTCTTTTCTAGTATCTTGTGAAGAGAAGGTAGTTAATACACCCTTTTTATTGTTGATATGAACAGTGAAGAGAGCAAATTTTTGATATGGCCACGTTCTTAATAGCACCAACTATTAAGAAAAAAAGTGTTTGGAAAGGAAAAAGTTTGTGATGTTACCTAATTATAATGCCAGTACGAAGGAAACATGAGCCATCTTGAATATGTATACATTTTCCCTTATGCAGGAAGAAAGAGTATAGTTTTACTTATTTTATATTCAGAATTATAAAATCTGGCTTATTTAGGTTTTAATTAAATATGAACATTATATTTATCCTTTCAATTAAATTGAGCTAAATAAAATCATACATATGCATATATAACCACATAAAAATTCACAAGTACTCATAACCACCCAGAAACAATATAAAGGAAGGTGGTATATACAAAGTAAAAAAAAACTTATTTCAAGTAGATCAATAGATTGATAGATAGTCCAGAACAATATTTACATGTGAATGTGAGTTAAATGTTACACAAAGAAGATATGCCCTGAATTTTCAGGAAATGTTGTTAGTCCCTTCACCATGTGACATACACTAAGGATGGATTTCATCACTCTCTGGTCTCACTGGAAACTGATGATTCACGTTTCTTTTCCGCATTATCATAATCCAGATGATCACCTAGGACCCTATATTTTATTTTGGGGCTTAAGAGTATCTTGGGACACTGAAGTTAGCTACTTGTATAGGCAGTTCAGATGGGGCTTATCACAATTTCAGGGCATACAGGCCACTTCTTCTGGATGATGAATGGGCACCAGTCATTAGGATAAACTGAATAGATGAAGTAGCTCCTCCAAACAAGCTCTGGGATACTGGGTTGAAAGGCAAGGCAAGGCCTGTTGGTTTTACTCTGTTTTCAAATAGCACTTTGGCACTGACAGAAAAGGGCAAGGGAAGGATGAGTGGGGGCCATTCCCAATGCCTACTTTCTGGTCCATTGAGATGACAGATCTCATCTCAAGCCTCAGAAACCTGGATGAAGGTCTAGGTCATTCACTTCTTATGCCAACATCAACAGCACTTATCAGATGATCTAGGGAGTTTGTCTCATCTATTTCATCTTTAATTCTCTTCTAAATCTATTGCTCTAACGTCAGTTTAATTTGCTACATTGTTCTGAATCTTGAACACTTTTCCTTTTTTCAAGTAAACCCAGTTGATTCATTTTTTTAGGTTTTGTTTTTAGAAATATTATTTCTAATGTAAGCCTCAAAACCTATTTTTAAGTAAAAACGGAACTGCTTTTCCCCTTGCAGTTGCTTAAGAAAAACAGCACTCCTTGTGTAGCCATGTGAATGTCTTTGACAAATTAAGAGAAAGATCAATTAATCAGGAAGTAAAGACACAGCAGTTTTTATGTATACACACACCCTCACAAAACCTAGGTTCAGACATGATATAGGACTTTAAGAACATTTTTTTTCACGATGTCTAAAATATTCTGAGAGATAGATAAAATAACCATAAAGTCATCAGGTCCAGCTGTGACATACATCACAGAAGTTAACTGAACTTAGTAAGTATTTGGGGAAATCTTAGAAAGCTTTATTCCAGTAAGCTCATCCTTTGGCATCCATATGCTGAAAGAATTCTATACTATTATGAAGGGAATTATGCAGAGGCATCTAAAAGTAAAACTTCCTATTTTAAAAATCTGTCCATTTAGACTTTTGCCACAGTAAGAACTCTTATTCATCACCATTGCTTATAAAAGAATAAAGCTTTTGATGAACTTGTGAAACCTTGGTAAGGCTAATATCCATCTATCCCATCAATCATTGTTCCAAGATTTAAATTTCATAAAAAGAACAACCATCTCCAAAAGCCTTTGCTCCTTAGATTGCATAGTTTTAATACTCATTTGAGCACTGCAATTCTGTGGATAGCACGGAAGACAGATTATAATTTTGTTTTTTCTGTCGAGTTTTACAGTGAAGACTCTTGAATGGTTCAAATTTGATGTTAAAATGGCCTTGGTAAGTGAGGGTGCATGACTGTATATTACATTAACAAAAGAAGTAACATTGGACACCAATTCCATCCATAACATGTCGCTGATAATTCATGCTCAGCAGAAATAAAAGCTAGTGTTTTAGAAAATGTGGAGAGGCTTTTCTTAAAAAAGATCAATCCATCGTTTTTCTATTCATTTAATAAATACTAAATACCTATAATGGATCAGATTCTCTCTTTTATGAGGCCTAGTGGCGATGGCACCCCGCTCCAGTACTCTTGCCTGGCGAATCCCATGGACAGAGGACCCTGGTGGGCTGCAGTCCATGGGGTGGTGAAGAGTCAGACACAACTAAGAGACTTCACTTTCACTTTTCACTTTCACACACTGGACAAGGAAATATCAACCCACTCCAGTGTTCTTGCCTGGAGAATCCCAGGGACGGGGGAGCCTGGTGGGCTGCCGTCTATGGGGTTGCATGACTAAAGCAACTTAGCAGCAGCAGCAGTGATAAAGCTGTGCATAACTGTGTGTGTGTGTTTTGTTTGTTTTCTTTCTTTTTTTTTTTTTTATCCCATGGACAGAGGACCCTGGTGGGCTGCAGTCCATGGGGTGGTGAAGAGTCAGACACAACTAAGAGACTTCACTTTCACTTTTCACTTTCACACACTGGACAAGGAAATATCAACCCACTCCAGTGTTCTTGCCTGGAGAATCCCAGGGACGGGGGAGCCTGGTGGGCTGCCGTCTATGGGGTTGCATGACTAAAGCAACTTAGCAGCAGCAGCAGTGATAAAGCTGTGCATAACTGTGTGTGTGTGTTTTGTTTGTTTTCTTTCTTTTTTTTTTTTTTTGAGTTCATATTACAGTGAGAGACTGAGATAATAAATTGACTTAAATATATTCACCAACTAATTATAAAACTTTAGATGCAAAACAAAACAGTATATTGTAGAAGCAAATGTAGTTAATGGGCTAGTCAGTGAAGTATTTTTAAAGTATGTAGCATTTGAGCAGAAAATCTAGGGTATGAGAAGAGTAGAGTAATGAGTATCCAAGGAAAAGTAACAACATGTGCAAAGGCCTTGAGATGGAAGCATGACTGATGAGTTGGGAAAAAGTAAGGAGTCCCATGTGGCTGAAAAGAGTCAACAAAGGAAAAATGGCAGTTGATTAAGTCAGAATGGTGACTGGCACTAGACCATGTTGCATCTTATCACATGGGAAAGGCTTTGTATTTATTCAAAGTAAAACTGGAAGCTATTATGGGTTTTAGGGCAGAAGTATGAAATAATATGTCCTTGTTTTAGAAGGATTACTCTACTTCTTCCATGGAGGAGATACTGAAGGAAAGTAAAGGAGAGAAGGGAAATGTTTACAACTATCATAGCTCACGGTACCACCTTATATGAGTTTTAGAATGTAGTAAGCACTATTCAGGCTTCCCAGGTGGCCCTAGTGGTAAAGAACCTGCCTGCCAATGCAGGAGACATAAGAGAAGCAGGTTTGATCCCTGAGTGGGAAAGATCCCCTGGGGGAGGATATAGCAACCCACTCCAGCATTTTTGCCTGGAGAATCCCCTGGACAGAGGAGCTTGGCGGGCTAGAGTCCGTAGGGTTGCAGAGTCAGACACAACTGAAACACCTTGGCAGTCTTGCAAACACTGTTCAGACACTGAAGCAAGAAAATATCTTATTTTAGATTAGTCTACCAGAATAAAGTCCATGAACTGTCAAGTCATTTCAGTGAGCCAGCATAATTATGCATACAAGGTGAGCCTAGGATTTGTACTATAGCATAAAGTCTGGGACAAGATGCCTTAGGACCCAGGAGTTTCCACCATAGCCAAAAAAAAAAAAAAAAAAAAAAACAGATCAGGGATGATTAGCTTTTTAATTTCTAATCACTCAAGTTGCAATCCATAATATTTTCCCCAAAGATTGTTTGGATAACAAGAAGGAATGGTCAAGAGATATTTCATGTCATTTCATTTTCCTTAATGTTGAAAATATTTCTGTTCTGATCCTTTATATGTCCCTATAGAGAACACCAGTTGCCTCAGTTCTCAAGCCAGTTGAAACTGAGACAATACCACTATGTCACACAATAGCCTGTGTGGCAGACAATCAGTTACTTCCATTCATTTAATCAAACATATTTTTATTCAGGAAAAAAATGATCCGATATCAGCTACTTTGCAATATGGTTTTTGGTGCTATAAATGTGATGTTTCCCATTCTCAGAGAGTTTTTCATCTTTTCAAACTTCATCATATGCCACTCTTCATAGCTGTTACAACCCACTAAATCATCACTAATAGGATTGAAATCCTAGCATCACCACTGAGTCACCTGACCTGTCTATGGTTCCTCATCCTTAAACTGGTGATAGGAATTGCCCCCACCTATACAGTAGCTGTGACAATAAAGTGAGTTAGAACATGCCTCTCCAGAAAAGATGGCTCATGCTTATAACCACTAGGCATATCATAGTGCTTAATCAAGAATTAAAATGATTCTTAACACAAACCATGCCTCATCTCTAGATTTTTGTTGTATTTCTATTAGAATACGATATACAATACAATTACAACCAAATTGACAGAAAAAAAAAAACCCATAATATACATCACGGATCAAGAAGATAATATACATATACAAAATACATACATATACATATGTATACATACTATACATCAATGTTATCAAGGATAAAGAAGATCCACTACTAATTCTGAGATAATATGATTATGATACATGATGAACTTTGTTAGATTCTTAAAACTACAAACTCATGTTCTAATTACATCACTCTGTATGATGCAGGTGTCTTTGGCTGGATTTATGATTTCTTGCCTAAAGGAGTAATGCCAAATGATATTTCTTAGAGCATATACAAATGGGAATTAATTTTAGACTTTGGCCACCTGATGCAAAGAACTGATTCACTGAAAAAGACTGATGCTTGGAAAGACTGAAGGCAGGAGGAGAAGGAGAATGTCAGAAAATGAGCTGGTTGGATGGCATCACCAACTCAATGGACATGTATTTGAGCAGACTCTAGGAGCTGGTTATGGACAGGGAAACCTGGTTTACTGTAGTCCATGGGTTCACAAGAGTCAGACATGACTGAGTGAGTAAACTGAATGCTGGAAAACTTTTCTAACCCACATTTGCAATATGACCAAATTTTACTGAGTATCAGTTTATCTATTTTTTATTCAGATTTTTAGAGGCCCAATTCTACTGGGCCATGCAACAGCAGCTCAAAGCTGAAAGAGAGACAGTAAAGCCAGTCCCATCTTTTCTAAAACACTGCAGCAGTGCTGATGCCCAGGAAGGTCTATAGCAGTGTCGCGAGTGCTGCAGCCAGACTAAGTAATCATTGATCAGGAAAACTAAAGTGACAGACCACAAATTGAAGAAAGAATGTGAACTCTAAAAGAGCATTTAGGCAGAAGCATAAATCCTTTGGGGCCAAAGCTATAGCTTGAAAACTGTCTGAATTTTTTAACACCATACATCATCTTCTAATTTATGGAAATGCATATCAGCGAAGTTCAAAGAAAAATCTCTCAGCACATTCAAGCAGAGAATCAGAAGTTGCATACTCCTCAAGATCTTCTCTTGACACAGGCCATTAAAAGAAGACTTGGGGTTATTGAAATGACCATTATGTTGACAGAAGTACAAGCAGTGGAAAACAAACCATGGAGTCAGAGATCTCCTCAGGCTGAGACTCTCATCCATCCTCTGGTTAATAGCAATTTGTTTCCTACTTTCTTTCCAGATCATCATTCCTCTCTATGTGTTGCTGGAACTCTAGTGCCATTTGCATCAAAATTAACTTCCCCAAATTCTTCCCCTAGGATGATCTCTGGTCAATCTTGTATCTTCTTTGTATCTCTAAGTTGCGTAGGAATTCTGTAACTTTGTAGTTGCTTCTAAGAAACATAACATAGCACTTTCCTTTTTTAAAAAAACCAAGTCTTCTAATAAAAATATGCCATTTGTGAGCCAGATCCAAAGCTGAATTCTTATTTTTCCCTAAGATTTCTGGTTCTGTTCACTCTTCGGGCTACCTTCTCAACCAAGTGGCTTTAGACTTCAACAAGCAATATCACACCCATATGTGTATTTCCCACTGAATTAACAAAATGTTTTTACCACGAGAAAATTGAAGAGAAGTAGGTTGTATCTGTGGCTATTGCACTTATTGCCCAGACTTAAATGAACTTTAGTTTCTTAAATCTTATTAGAAAAAATAATGTGAAATATTGTTTCAGCAAAGCAACTATTTGTATTTGAATATATATTTTATGCTATTTCCAGTTACCTGATTCTTTTGGGAATTTTATGTATAAAACATACATATGTGTGTGTGTGTGTTTATATGATGAAATGAGAGACATAAGTATGGATAGATATATGGATATACAGATATATGTCTTGTGGGTCCTAAAGAATAGGCATTAGAATTTATACTGCAATTTTATTACTTGCAAGATGAGTTGATAATAGACAATACTAAACATCCATAATGAGTAATTAAATGCATGAATACATTTTCTGTCTATAAAAGAATGATATAATAGAAATCATATTTTTATTTCCAGCAGTTCTCAAATTATTTTGGCCATGCTTTATGCAGAGCATTCAAGAATTGCTTTCAAGAAAGCATTGGCTGATGAATGTGTGCTGACCTGGAATTAATGCTTATTATTGAATTAACTGTATAATGCATACTACATAATCTACCAAAGGCATTGATTCTTCCATTCTAAGGGTTTAAGAAGCTTTATACAGGGATCAATATTGATTTTTGTAGGTGTAATCTAGAGGAAATTTCTTGATTGTGAAAGACTATTTTTCAAAGTGGCTCACAAAGCTCCTGGTTTCACTTAATATATTGGCTACAATAATCTCAGCTCAGTACCAGTTATTTGCAGAACACTGACTGCCAGAGATTATTGCTTCTAACAGTGGGTCTGTGTTTATCTCAGCTTTGTTTAAAATGTCTATGAACTGGAATTTTATTTATGCTTTCAACACCCCTGTAATATGTAGCCAGGCTGGAAAGATAGGTAGATTACTAAAAATGGCTTAAAATACATTCATGAAGAAGAGGAATGACCAAGGTTTGCCATTTTTATGGCAATCAGTGTGTCATTTCATGATCAAATACAGAAGTGAATACTGTTAAATTGCTAATCAAGTGTTTACCTGTCTCTTAGATATATATGTATATGTTCTAGACAACAAAATGTATGAAACATTTTAATTTGTACCATATTTCTCATCAAGACTAGTAACTTACCTAGTGAAGGTTTCATCTAATAAGGATCATGAAATAGAATATATAATATAAAAATAGAAATAGAATAGAAACATGAAATAGAATATATAATATAGAAGACTCAGACTATTGATGTGCAAGTGTGTCATTCTAGGCAATGAAAAGGTTTGTTTCTGAGAGTGTCCTAAAAGGAAGTTCAATTACCTCAGCTCTAAAGTTATTACAAGCAAAATCCAAGGAAAAGAATTGTAATTGTTATCTAAGTTATACTGAAATAAATGAGGATAATGAATGAATGTGAATGGTAATAATAATGTAATAAAGAATATTTTCAACTTTGAGCCCATTGCAACTGGAATTGCTCTTATACCAAGCTCATCACAAATATCTCTCTTTGCTGATAGGAAATCCTAAATGACTCAAATAATTTATCTGTTGGCTTTAGTAATAATTATTTTCCTTTTGAGTTTTTGTCAAATTCCAGGCATGCTACTAAAAGATTCACAAATCATTTAATCTAGACAGAAACTATAAAATATATATTCTATGATCATACTTATCTTTTAAGGACAAAAATAAAGACTTTAAGACATGAAGTAGCTTATAAATTAAAAAATGAAAATTAGAAAGCTAGAACTCAAAATTGAGCCTTCAGCCTTTATAACACAAAGCTTTAGATTTACTGGAAAACTAAGAAGATATTAAGGGTAGTTCTTTTTTATCCCATACCCCATTTCCACTACTAGTAATGAGATATATGTTGTAAGTAATGAAGCATAGTTGGTTCATACTGATATATTATTATTAATTAAATTTGTTTGTTTAGCTTTCTCTCATTTTTCATACTGTACTTTTTTTTCCCATTGCAAAATTCTATTTGAGATGCCACATTTCATGCAGTTGTCATAGGCCTGTCTTTGCTGTGACAGTTTCCCAGAGTTTCTTTGTTTCTGATGACCTAAAAGATTTTGAGGGATACTGGTCAGGTATTATGTAGAATGTCCCTCAAATGGGATTTGTCCAATGTCTTTTTTTTTTCTCATGGTAAGACTAGAGTTATTAACTGGTAGGAAGACCACAGATGTAAAGTGGCAATTTCATTACATTATATCAAGTCAATATGCTATCAACATGATTTATGATTATTAATATTATTTTTGATTACTTGGCTAAAGCACTATTTGTTTTATCCACTTTAAAATTACTTAAAATTTTTTTTCATTACTTACACTTGGATGAAAGTCATATGCACAGTTTACCACGACAAAGTATAGAGTTATGCTCCTTCTCTTTGAGGGAATATTCATGTATCAGTAAATTATTATTAGTTCTTTTTGTAGAATAATTATCTCTTTCCCTTATTTATCCATTATTCAGTTAATTATAATAGCTATAAACAAATTATAAACTAAAGAACTAAAGAGCCTCTTAATGAAATTGAAAGAGGAGAGTGAAAAAGTTGGCTCAACATTCAGAAAACTAAAATCGTGGCATTGGGTCCCATCACTACAGGGCAAATAGATGGAAAAACAGTGGAAACAGTGGCAGATTTTATTTTTGAAGGGCTCCAAAATCACTGCAGATGGATGAAAGTCATATGCACAGTTTACCACGACAAAGTATAGAGTTATGCTCCTTCTCTTTGAGGGAATATTCATGTATCAGTAAATTATTATTAGTTCTTTTTGTAGAATAATTATCTCTTTCCCTTATTTATCCATTATTCAGTTAATTATAATAGCTATAAACAAATTATAAACTAAAGAACTAAAGAGCCTCTTAATGAAATTGAAAGAGGAGAGTGAAAAAGTTGGCTCAACATTCAGAAAACTAAAATCGTGGCATTGGGTCCCATCACTACAGGGCAAATAGATGGAAAAACAGTGGAAACAGTGGCAGATTTTATTTTTGAAGGGCTCCAAAATCACTGCAGATTGTGACTGCAGACATGAATAAAAAGTCGCTTACTCCTTGGAAGAAAAGTTATGACCAATCAAGATAGCAACATATTAAAAAGCAGAGACATTACTTTGCCAACAAAGGTCCATCTAGTCAAGGCTATGGTTTTTCTAAAAGTCATATATGGATGTGAGAGTTGGACT
>SJYC01019897.1:0-16206 GCA_006408675.1 Madoqua kirkii
AGTCATGTATGGATGTGAGAGTTGGACTGTGAAGAAGGCTGAGCGCCAAAGAATTGATGGCTTTGAACTGTGGTGTTGGAGAAGACTCTTGAGAGTCCCTTGGACTGCAAGGAGATCCAACCAGTCTATTCAGGAGATCATCCCTGGGATTTCTTTGGAAGGAATGATGAGATGTGTATAAGAGACAGGTATAATACATCTGTATATCTACAGACCCTACATTACATTGTTGTAATTTATTATTTTTTATACTGTTAACTATTTTAAATAAATTGAGAGAGGAAATTGGAGCAAACATATTTACAGAGTTTGTAGCAATATTTTGTTTTATCATTATTATTTATTTTTCTTTTTACCATTTCTGGTTCTCTTTACTTCTTCCTATGAATTCCAGTTAGTTACCACATGGTGTCATTTCCTTTTTTCAATACAGCTTTTTTCTCACCTTTGATCTTTTTCCTCCTTCTTTTTTCTTATTTTGGCATTTCCATTATTTATAATGCATTCAATGATGGCCCATAATTCTTTGAGACTATATTCATTTTTTATTAACTACTTGCACCAAAATCTGTTGTTCCTGAGAGTGCCTTTAGGTTTAAACTTCCTCTTTCCCTGTTCTAAATAGTTTTTGAGAGAACTTTGGAGCCCTGTGTTCTTATCATCTGCTTTTCCAAGGCAATATCTTGGCACCATTATTCAATTCACTGCTTCTCTGAGTGACATTCCTATTTTTCAATCAGGGAACTGGGTAGGGTGGCAGACTTTAGTCTCCTTAACTTGCATTTCCCTGTATGAAACCTCCATCCTACAAGTGATAGGGGGTAAGTTCAACTGAGGACTCAGTATTATAGGCTTCCCAGGTGGCACAGTGGTAAAAAATCTGCTTGCCAATGCAGGAGACACCAGAGATGTGGGTTCAATCCCTGGGTTGGGAAGATCCCTTGGAGTAGGAAATGACAACCCACTCCAGTATTCTTGCCTGGAAAATTCCTTTCATGGTGTCACAAAGAGTCAGACATTACTGAACACACTCACATACACACACACATTCTTAGCCTGTCACACTTGGCATAAAAGTCTCTGCCCTATGAATAAGAGCTGTGGAGAAGGGGAGATCCCTGACTTTTCAACTACATAAACTTTCAATTTTGCCTTGGCAACGTGGAGCTTGAAGTGATGAGAAATGATGGCAAATTGTCTCTTCCATGGAGGTACTGTAGTTCTTGAATGAAAACTGTCGGGGAGTGGGAGACCTGCTTTCTTGGTCTCACTTACCTGAAGAGGAACTTCCATCAGGCTGAATAGGGGTGGGGAGAGTAAGTCATAGCTCAAGAGCCATAGTCTTTTACTATTTTTTAAAATAAGATTTAGATTTTTTTCAGTGAATATTTATTCATTTGCATTATATCCTGAGAAGATTTTCCAAGGATTGAATAGTTGATATCATCATTGTTCTTTTTATAAGTTTTACCAGTTAAGGTTTTTGTTATTGCTGCTTTGTTTTTGCTACAGAGTGGTTTCCTAGAGTTCTTCCCTATCCCTTTTTCTTTTTTTGGCCACATTGTGGAATCTTAGTTCCCTCATCAGGGGTAAAACCCATATCCCCTGCAATGGAAGTGTGGAGTCTTAACCACTAGACTGCCAAGGAAGTCGTCTTAAGTTTTTTACACTGACAACCTGGAAGCTATTAACTAGCTCATTTCCATTTAATAATTGCCCTTTCTGCTTAAATTAGCTAGAGTTGGTTTCTATTGATCACAGCTAACAACTTGCAATCACACACACAACACACACACACAGAGAAATGCAGAAAACTGACAAACTGAGATTCATCATTAGTTTCTGTATAAGATTTTTTTAAAATATATTCTCTTTGATTAAAAGTAATTAAGTCTTGTGTCTGTATGTGTACTTGGTAGGTAGGTGAGGATTTCATCTTTTTTTTTAACAAACTTATAAAAAGGAAAAAGTAAACTTCTGAGAAAATAATTCAAATACTAGATGTAATTTCTGTCTGCTAATGGTAGGCAGAAGACCTATGCCATTGAATAGTTTTTTTAGGGATCATAAAATGTCATATTCATGTTTAAATATATATATTTAAATTAAAAGGGCTTCCCTGATAGATCAGTTGGTAAAGAATCCACCTGCAATGCAGGAGACCCCAGGTCGATTCCTGGGTTGGAAATATCTGCTGGAGAAGGGATAGGCTATCCACTCCAGCATTCTGGCCTGGAGAATTCAATGGACTATATAGTCCATGGGGTCGCAAATAGTTAGACACGACTGAGTAATTTTCAGGGAAAGTAAGTCATAGCTTAACAACCATAGTCTTTTACAATTTTTTTAAAAAAATCCCTGGTAATGGAACTAAGATTCCACATGCCCTACAATATGGCCAAAAAAAAAAAGAAGGGGGGGTTGGTAAGGAAGAACTCTATGAAACCACCACTCTGTAGAAAAAAACAAAACAAAAATAACAAAAATCTTAACTGGTAGAATTTATAGAAAGAACAATAACCACTATTTAATTTAATGGTAGGCAGAATACCTATGCGAGGTTTTTTAAAGGATCAATAAAATGTATATTCATGTATAAATCTATATATTTAAGTTAAAAGGAATAATGCTATGTATATGTTACATATTCTGATTTCTAAAATTTAATACATTGTGAACATTTTATGATTTTGTGGTAGTTAATGCTGAATTTGGAGATTTATGGTCTTTTTAGCATTTTGTATCTAACTCCTGGTGTGAATTTAGTTAAGCTCAGGTACATTTTAGAAAAGGAGAGTAGTGTCCATAGTGTTAATCTGATTCTAAGAATGATCTGTAACCCTCAAATGTCTAAGAATCAAAATGTTCAGGGATCATCAAAATAGCTGCATGGTATTTCCTTTATCGAGCTTCCCAAGTGATTTAGTGGGTAAATAACTCACCTACATGTAGGAGACTTGATAGATGTAGGTCCGATCCCTGGTTTGGGAAGATCTCCTGGAGGAGGGCATGGCAACCCACTCCAATATTCTTGCCTGAAGAATCCCCATGGATAGAGGAGCCTGGCGGGCTACAGCCCATGAGGTCACAAAGAGTCGGGCATGACTGAGCCACTGACACACACTTCCTTTATTGACACATGGTAATTTAACCAATTCTTTACATAGGAATAGGGTCGGTTCAAATTTTTACTCTGATAGTTAATATTGTCATGAACAATCATTTTTCAGGTCAGTCTTCGAACAGATTTTCCTTAAAATTAATTTTTAGTATTGAAATTGCCTCAAAAAAGTTTATAGATATTTTGAGGCTTTTAATGCTTGGTTGCTTAGTTGCTTCAGCCATGTCTGACTCTTTGCAAAAGTATGGACTTCAACCTGCCAGATTCCTCTGTTCATGGGATTCTCCAGGCAAGAATACTGGAGTAGGTAGCCATTCGCTACTCCAGGAGATCTTCCTGACCCATGGATCGAAACCATTTTTCCTTGGTCTTCTGCATTGCAGGCAGATTCTTTACCCACTGACCCACCTGAGAAGCCCAAGGCTTTTAGTCTATTTTGCTGAATTATCCTCCAGAATGGTTGTATCACCTTTATTGCCAGACAGTCTTACTGCCTAGCTGACTTGATAGATTAAAATCATTGTGAGAGTGTGTGTGTGTGTATGTGTGTGTGTGTGTAATCACAAGGTAGTGAAAGCCAACCATCCCAATTAGACTTTTTGATATATGTTCCTCTCCTGCTACAGATATGATGCAAAAACTCTCCAACTGTACTTTTTCACTTCAATACTATTAAAAGCTCAGCTTCAAATGCAAAGGATCTCCTGCATATGATGGCAGCCAGTCACATTTATTCCAGTGCTTCCCTGCTGTGGACCCACACAGAGTCGAGTCTGGCCTCATCATCCTTAGAATTCCCCATGACATACTCCTTGAGGCAGCTGTCTACAGCTACATGACAGAATACACACATTACAACCTTGGCAGACAACCCCTGGCTTTGGCCTGCTGCTGGGATACTAACACTTTTACACCATCTCAGATCCTCTGCTGTGACAAAAGTGTTGTCAGATAAGTGGAAAGCCAGATTGGGTTACGGCTACCTGCCTGTGTGATATGCTGATATCAGTGGGAAAAATCTGTAGGCCTCCAAAACTATCTCTGGCAAAGATACAAAATCTTATCCATTGTAATACTAATTTTGAAGAAGAATTTTAAAGAACCAAGTTTAAGATCTTTAGTTATTCATATTTCAAAGTGATTCATAAGTTTTCTTTCTATGTGTGCCTGAACACACAATGAAGTCTTTTGGTGCCATTACAACTTGCAATTTCTAGACATGAATATTTTTAATTCATTGGTTTTCCATTTCAAATATGAGTACATTAGTATTATCAATGAAAGAGTTTTGAACAGAAACCTACATTCTCTCATTTGCTTAAAAAATATTCTTTCCTTTTCTTTTTAACACTTCCAACAACTCTGATATTCTCAGGCTCCATCTCATGGAAAGTTGGAATAGAAGAAATGACATTTTTTTGGTAACCCTAAATGAGAGACCTATTTTATAATACTTCAGTGGAATAGGCTGGACTGCAAGAAATAAGCTGCCCTACCAGATAATAATTATTTGATTTGAAGAACAAAGAAAACTTTCTGAAAATCTGATTTCTGACCAACACTTTCAGATGTGAAACAGAGTGTTTAAATTCCTACTTCTCAGGATATACATAAAATATATAAAAATTCCTAAACACGTTCTTGATAAAATTTTCAATTGTCTGTTTATCCCATGTTCATTCTCACTGTGGTTCCTAATTGCTGGAAGAAGCAAATTCATTTTAATAATTGGAGAGAAGTAACTTTCAGTTTGTGTTTATTCTAGAGAACTTATAGAATTTGCTCAATTAGTTGAATAAGAGTAAAGTCTCCCAAAGATTTCACTGTGTGTCAATCGAGCATTGTGTTTGAAGGCACAGTCTTTGGAATGATGCAGACCTAGATTTAAACCACACTTCTTTCAAAAGCTACCAGTATCTACATTAAATAACTTACTTCGTTTCTCTGATTCTCATTTTCGAGGTATATCAAAAGAGTATGTTAATATTACCCCTATACATTCAGAATTTGGAGATTTATGGTCTTTTTAGCATTTTGTATCTAACTCCTGGTGTGAATTTAGTTAAGCTCAGGTACATTTTAGAAAAGGAGAGTAGTGTCCATAGTGTTAATCTGATTCTAAGAATGATCTGTAACCCTCAAATGTCTAAGAATCAAAATGTTCAGGGATCATCAAAATAGCTGCATGGTATTTCCTTTATCGAGCTTCCCAAGTGATTTAGTGGGTAAATAACTCACCTACATGTAGGAGACTTGATAGATGTAGGTCCGATCCCTGGTTTGGGAAGATCTCCTGGAGGAGGGCATGGCAACCCACTCCAATATTCTTGCCTGAAGAATCCCCATGGATAGAGGAGCCTGGCGGGCTACAGCCCATGAGGTCACAAAGAGTCGGGCATGACTGAGCCACTGACACACACTTCCTTTATTGACACATGGTAATTTAACCAATTCTTTACATAGGAATAGGGTCGGTTCAAATTTTTACTCTGATAGTTAATATTGTCATGAACAATCATTTTTCAGGTCAGTCTTCGAACAGATTTTCCTTAAAATTAATTTTTAGTATTGAAATTGCCTCAAAAAAGTTTATAGATATTTTGAGGCTTTTAATGCTTGGTTGCTTAGTTGCTTCAGCCATGTCTGACTCTTTGCAAAAGTATGGACTTCAACCTGCCAGATTCCTCTGTTCATGGGATTCTCCAGGCAAGAATACTGGAGTAGGTAGCCATTCGCTACTCCAGGAGATCTTCCTGACCCATGGATCGAAACCATTTTTCCTTGGTCTTCTGCATTGCAGGCAGATTCTTTACCCACTGACCCACCTGAGAAGCCCAAGGCTTTTAGTCTATTTTGCTGAATTATCCTCCAGAATGGTTGTATCACCTTTATTGCCAGACAGTCTTACTGCCTAGCTGACTTGATAGATTAAAATCATTGTGTGTGTGTGTGTGTGTGTATGTGTGGTGTGTGTAATCACAAGGTAGTGAAAGCCAACCATCCCAATTAGACTTTTTGATATATGTTCCTCTCCTGCTACAGATATGATGCAAAAACTCTCCAACTGTACTTTTTCACTTCAATACTATTAAAAGCTCAGCTTCAAATGCAAAGGATCTCCTGCATATGATGGCAGCCAGTCACATTTATTCCAGTGCTTCCCTGCTGTGGACCCACACAGAGTCGAGTCTGGCCTCATCATCCTTAGAATTCCCCATGACATACTCCTTGAGGCAGCTGTCTACAGCTACATGACAGAATACACACATTACAACCTTGGCAGACAACCCCTGGCTTTGGCCTGCTGCTGGGATACTAACACTTTTACACCATCTCAGATCCTCTGCTGTGACAAAAGTGTTGTCAGATAAGTGGAAAGCCAGATTGGGTTACGGCTACCTGCCTGTGTGATATGCTGATATCAGTGGGAAAAATCTGTAGGCCTCCAAAACTATCTCTGGCAAAGATACAAAATCTTATCCATTGTAATACTAATTTTGAAGAAGAATTTTAAAGAACCAAGTTTAAGATCTTTAGTTATTCATATTTCAAAGTGATTCATAAGTTTTCTTTCTATGTGTGCCTGAACACACAATGAAGTCTTTTGGTGCCATTACAACTTGCAATTTCTAGACATGAATATTTTTAATTCATTGGTTTTCCATTTCAAATATGAGTACATTAGTATTATCAATGAAAGAGTTTTGAACAGAAACCTACATTCTCTCATTTGCTTAAAAAATATTCTTTCCTTTTCTTTTTAACACTTCCAACAACTCTGATATTCTCAGGCTCCATCTCATGGAAAGTTGGAATAGAAGAAATGACATTTTTTTGGTAACCCTAAATGAGAGACCTATTTTATAATACTTCAGTGGAATAGGCTGGACTGCAAGAAATAAGCTGCCCTACCAGATAATAATTATTTGATTTGAAGAACAAAGAAAACTTTCTGAAAATCTGATTTCTGACCAACACTTTCAGATGTAAACAGAGTGTTTAAATTCCTACTTCTCAGGATATACATAAAATATATAAAAATTCCTAAACACGTTCTTGATAAAATTTTCAATTGTCTGTTTATCCCATGTTCATTCTCACTGTGGTTCCTAATTGCTGGAAGAAGCAAATTCATTTTAATAATTGGAGAGAAGTAACTTTCAGTTTGTGTTTATTCTAGAGAACTTATAGAATTTGCTCAATTAGTTGAATAAGAGTAAAGTCTCCCAAAGATTTCACTGTGTGTCAATCGAGCATTGTGTTTGAAGGCACAGTCTTTGGAATGATGCAGACCTAGATTTAAACCACACTTCTTTCAAAAGCTACCAGTATCTACATTAAATAACTTACTTCGTTTCTCTGATTCTCATTTTCGAGGTATATCAAAAGAGTATGTTAATATTACCCCTATACATTCTTTTAAGGATTAAATGAGATAATGAAAGTTGTTAAGTGTTTAGGATACTCTCTGGCACACAGATGGCTCTCCATAAAGGGCAGCTAATATTCTGGAACACAATAGGTGCTCGATAAAGATTTTGTTTCATAATAGAATACCTTTCCTAAGAAACCAAGACTGAGAGTAAATTTCCAAATTCCTCTTTTCATATCCTATAGAATATTTATATATTTCTTGGGAGGACTTCTTTCTTGCCTACTGCTTTCCATTGCTGAAATCTCATGCACTGAGAACTTGCAAATTTCCAGAAATACTTTCAGCGGCACCATTGCTAATCTTCAGTGAGGTTTATTATGAACCATGGTAGGAAAGACACTCCAAAAACCTTCTCTGGGATCAGCAGCAAGCGTGACTGCTGCTGCCTCACATTTTATTTGCTTTTACTTTACACCTCTTTGCGGGAGATCTGGGTTTGATCTCTGGGTTGGGAAGATCCCCTAGAGAAAGTGAAAGAAAGAAGTGAAGTTGCTCAGTCATGTCCAACTCTTTTCGACCCCATGAACTGTAGCCTACCAGGCTCCTCTGTCCATGGGATTTCCCAGGGATTTTCCGGCAAGAGTACTGGAATGGTTTGCCATTTCCTTCTCCAGGGGATCCTTCCAACCCAAGGATCGAACCCAGGTCTCCCACATTGTAGGCAGACATTTTACCATCTGAGCCACCAGGGAAGATCCCCTGGAGAAGGAAAAGGCAAATGACTCCAGTATTCTGGCCTGGAGAATTCCATGGACGGTATAGTCCATGGGATCACAAAGAGTCGGATACAACTGAGTGACTTTCACTTTCACTTTGAGTATCTAGGGGGAAGTAACATGGAAAAAATATTAAAATTTACATTCATCTATCTTTTAAGAATTTTTAAAACACTTCACTCAGCATCATCTTGTGTAATCCTCATGAGGGACTTATAAAGTCTCCCATTCTACAGATAGGAAACATTAAGATTTCAAGAAATTGTGACACATGGTTAAATATGTATAGAGGGTTGCAGAGTCTGTGTCTCCCAACTTTCAGTTCATTGCTCACCCCTTCCATGTTAGCTCCTAAATTCCTCACACTTACCCAGAATGCAGGAGGGCTTCTTCTGCAGTGCTCAAATGTCCAACCATGATCATTCCCTTCCAGATAAAGCGCTGACTAAGCAGTCCGTCTCCCTGGGAAAAGTAACCCTGAATTGTGACCTTTCCTTATGATGTTAATGTGAATGCAGAGTCTGAAAGCAGATTTGCAGGTGAAATAAACAAATAAGCATGAAGCTATTGTATCCATCCAAGTTGGTCTAGACTTTTATTTCCCTTGCAAATTTTCATAGAAGCCTAAAAAAAAAAAAAAACAAAACACACACACACTAACCTTTAGTGTTTTCCAGTTTTATGCCAGACTTTGTTAGTTTCACTATTTTTTTTCACTCATTTGATTTTTTGCCTCATGTTTGTGAGGTGGTATTATCATTTCCCACAATTTGTATTTAATATAAGATGACTGAGGGATAATGAGCTATTTTCCCAGAGCCATCTTCCTATTAAGTGTCTAGGTCAGGATAAGAATATAGTGAAGCTATATTCTAAATGTGAGCTATGATTAGTCTAAGAATATTAGATTGCTATTGTTTTCTTGCTGGGGTTTCTCGGAATATGAAAACAAAATAAGATCTTTCCCAACATCAAGGTCTTTTCCAGTGAGCCTGATGCAAAGAATTGACTCATTGGAAAAGACTCTGATGCTGGGAAAGATTGAAGGCAGGAAAAGAAAGGGACAACAGAGAGTCTCAGAAGGTTTAATGCCATCACCAACTCAATGGACATGAATCTGGGCAAGCTCTGGGAGATGGTGATGGACAGGGAAGCCTGGTGTGCTGCAATCCAAGGGGTGGCAAAGAGTCATGCCTGAATGACTGAACTGAACAGAACTTTTTGTTATAAGTTTTGGCAGTGTTATTTGACAAAAACATCAAACTTTGGACTGTCCTTTCCTCAGCTACACAGAATAAATACCCTTTCTACGGCTTCCATAATACATGTTGAGATGGAAGTCAAGACATTCATAGTCTCATTCGCCTGTTATCATTCTTTGCAGATAATTTAATTTATATTTTCCAATCAATTCTCAAAGCACAGTGTTGGATATTATTATACCAAAAAAAAAAAAAATCAAATATCCAGAAGTTTGAAGTAACATTTCTTCAGTTGATCATATATTGTGTGATCACTTAAAAACCAAACTTTCCAAGCAAAACAAAACAAAAAATTTCAAATACAAGTATTTCCCAAGAGTGAGGTGTTTTATAATCTTTCAAGGCTCCTCAACAAAAGAGGATAAATTTCCTGTTTGATTCTTTACTATCTCAACAAAATTCTCTTTCTTTGCTAATTTTTTAATTAATTCTACTATGACTTTGTTCTTGATATTTTATCCATTCTTCATCATCTTTATGTTTTCTTATCTTTTGTTTAGAATTCCTTTGATACTGCTGACACTTCCTTCCATGAGACAAATCCTACTTATTTTATGAGAATTAAGACCACCTGTGTGACATTACTTAAGGATCAGGATTGAGAACTGAGAATACATATGTCAACAAGACAACTATTTATTATAGGAAGATTTTAAAATAATAGTGTCACTGTCTGCTTCAGGATATCCCTGCATTATTAGTTTATCTGAAAAAATAGTTTTATTGACTGGGCAAGTAGAATGATCATCAAGCTAACAGTTTACTTATCAAGACTTGCTTCAAGATGCTCACCATGCTGATCCACCAGTCCTAAGCAATTGTGTCATATTTTTATCCCAATCTCAATTAGGTACCTACCTGAAAAGACCTGATTTAAACCAATGAAGCTTGTATCCTAAACTTTTTAAATATCTTTGATCCCTGCTTGTGAGAGGCAACTAAGTCTTGATCAAGTTGCTGTTACTTCCATTGTTTTCATAAAATTAGCTTTGCTCATCTAAGGATATTATGCCTTTTTTTTTAAGTCTGCAGTCCACCATATCATATTATTCAGAATTCTTTCAAAAGAAAAAAAGTAGAAAAAACAACTCAAATTGAAACTAAAAAGGGAATATCTTGGCTCAGTAATTGAATGTGACTAGAAAGTCAGGGGGGAAGGCGATGGCACCCCACTCCAGTAGGCTTGCCTGGAAAATCCCATGGACAGAGGAGCCTGGTGTGCTGCAGTCCATGAGGTTGCTAAGAGTCAGATATGACTGAGAGACTTCACTTTCACTTTTCACTTTCATGCATTGGAGAAGGAAATGGCAGCCCACTCCAGTGTTCTTGCCTGGGGAATCCCAGGGACGGGGGAGCCTGGTGGGCTGCCATCTATGGGGTCGCACAGAGTCGGACACAACTGGAGTGACTTAGCAGTAGCAGAAAGTCAGAACTTAACAGAAAGGCTTAAACCTGGTCTCCAGAACTCAGCTTTACTTTCTCAGATTTTACCTCCAGGTGGCTTCTTCCCGGGTCAGCACTCTTATTGTAGAATATATTGTTTGCAGTTTGCTCTATGCTTTCCTTCTAAGTCAGGTTTTCCCAGAAACAGACTTTGAGTAAAAGATTCAAGTCCAGGGGTTTTATCAGTGAAGGTTATGTCAGTACAAGAGTGGAGGACAGGACAGGGAAGGTGAAGAAACTGGTAAGGAGTACATTATAAGTTAACTGCCACTTTGGGCAACTAAAGCTTTTAACCCTGAAGGGATACTTCAGGCAATAATGTAAAACATACTTCTCAAAATTATATCACCTAAAGGACAGGGAGACTTATCACTGAATGTCAACTACTATTAGTCATTGTTTATAAGAAGCATGCCTGGGCTGATATCATTGAGATTAGAGCAGATGTAAATGTCTTTAGAAAGTTCTGAGGCAGCAATCATATGCAAATATACACAGCTGGAAGTTGACAAGCATGCAGTGAAGCCAGAGGCTCCAGGGATATGGGCAGTGCACCTGAAATCACTTCTGCTCTCAGATCCCAAGCTCAAAACCCTCAGCATGTTACCAAAGTACAATGATTTTTCTTAGGACCATATTATATCATATGCTTTGATCAAGATAATCACTGCCAAAACTAGAAGTATAGGGATGTCAGGTACAAATGGCAAAGTAAGGACTCCACAAATCCTATCATTTTAAAAGCAAGGAGCATACTGGCAGAAATGATCGCAATCATTTTCCGCCACCTGGGGAGTATTTACTCAAGAAAACCATTTCAATATTGGTTAAGAATAGTGAGATGTGTAGTGGTTTAACTTACCCTATTTCCATTTTTCTCTTCCGAACTTCACAGCAGCTTAGAAAATTGGCGCTCCGTAATCGTTCATAAAAGAAAAGAAAATGCAGTTTGGAGCCACTGAAAAGAGAGAAAGAAATCAAAGTCCCTTTGAGATTTGCCCAAACAGCTGCTATTATTTTCCGTTTTAAATGGAAATTTAAGGTTACTGTATGATTCAGTGATTCTGCTTATAGTGTGAGTATGTACCCAAGATAACTGATATCATTAGTTCAGTCACTCAGAGGTGTCTGACTGTTTGTGACCCTATGGACTTCATGCAGCCTGCCAAGCTTCTGTGTCCATCACCAACCCCTGGAGCTGGCTCAAACTCATGTCCATTGAGTTGGTGATACCATCCAACCATCTATCTCATCCTCTATTATCCCCTTCTTCTCCTCTTTCAGTCTTTCTCAGCATCAGGGTCTTTTCCAATGACTCAATTCTTCACATCAGGTGGTCAAAGTATTGGAGCTTCAGCTTCAGCATCAGTTCTTCCAATGAATATTCAGGACTGATTTCCTTTAGGATGGACTGGTTGGATCTCCTTACAGTCCAAGGGACTCTCAAGAGTCTTTTCTAACACCACAGTTCAAAAGCATCAATTCTTTGGTGCTCAGCTTTCTTCACTGTCCAACTCTCACATTTATACATGACTACTGGAAAAACCATAGCTTTGACTAGATGGACCTTTGCCAGCAAAGTAATGACTCTGCTTTTTAAAAGGCTATTTAGGTTGGTCATAGCTTTTCTTCCAAGGAGCAAGTGTCTTTTAATTTCATGGCCACAGTCACCATCTGCAGTGATTTTGGAGTCCAAGAAAATAAAGTCTGTCACCGTTTCCATTGTTTCCCCATCTATTTGCCATGAAGTGATGGGACCAGATCCCATGATCTTCATTTTTTTTAATGCTAAGCTTTAAGCCAGCTTTTTCACTCTGCTCTCCATCAAGAGAATCTTTAGTTCTTCTGATATCATATTTCCACACAAATTTGACATGAATGTTTATAGTAGCATCAATCATAATAGCTGAACTCTGGAATGTACTCAGCTGATAGATGGATGAACTGATAGATGAACAAAATGTTTTATAACCATAGAGTGAAAAATTATTCAGCCACAGAAAGATGGAAATAGTGACACATACATACATACATGTTCAGTTCAGTTCAGTTGCTCAGTCGTGTCTGACTCTTTGTGACCCCAAGAACTGCAGCACACCAGGCTTCCCTGTCTATCACCAATGCCTGGAGTCCACTCAAACCCATGTCCATTGAGTTGATGACACCATCCAACTATCTCATCCCCTGTTGCCCCCTTCTCCTCCTGCCCTCAATTTTTCCCAGCCTCAGAGTCTTTTCAAATGAGTCAGCTCTTCGCATCAGGTGGCCAAAGTACTGGAGTTTCAGCTTCAACATCAGTCCTTCCAGTGAACACCCAGGACTGATCTCCTTTAGGATGAACTGGTTGGATCTCCTTGCAGTCCAAGGGACTCTCAAGAGTCTTCTCTAACACTACAATTCAAAAGCATCAATTCTTCTGCACTCAGCTGTCTTTATAGTCCAACTCTCATATCCATATATGACTACTGGAAAAACCATAATCTAGACTAGACGGAACTTTGTTGGCAAAGTTTCTGCTTTTTAATAGGCTGTCTAGGTTGATTATAACTTTCTTTCCAAGGAATAAGCGTCTTTTAATTTCATGGCTGCAATCACCATCTGCAGTGATTTTGGAGCCAAATAAATAAATAAATAAATAAAATCAGCCACTGTTTCCACTGTTTCCCCATCTATTTGCCATGAATTGATGGGACCAGATGCCATGATGTTAGTTTTCTGAATTTGAATTTTAAGCCAGCTTTTTTACTCTCCTCTTTCACTTTCATCAAGAGATTGTTTAATGTAAACCTTAAAAACTTTACACTAAGTGAAAGGAGATAGACAGTTAAAGGCTGTGTACTCTGCGATTCTGTTTACATAAAATGTCCATTCAGGAAAATCCGTGGGTACAAAAAATAGATTAGTGATTGCCAAGGACTGATTGTGAACGGCACTGAGGAACAACTGCTAATGGGTACAGGGTTTCTTTGGGGAATGATACAGTTGATCTGGAGTTAGATGTTGGTGATGGTTGCCCATTCCTGTAAATATGCTGAAGATCAATGAACTGTATACTTAAAAAGAGTGTATTTATGATATGTGTATTATGTCTCCAAGTTTTAAAAAGTTGTAAACAATTCTTTACAGTGCTCTATATTGTCAGGCCTGCATTAAATCCCTACTCCTGAGGGATAACAGAAGTCCCACAGTGAATTGATGGTAGGGTGGTTGCAGATCAAATTCAAGGTGTTGTTATCAGAAGAAGCGGGGAGTGGGTTCTGAGCTAGCCAAGACAAGGAACCCTTTTCTACTCTGCCCAAAAGGCTGGTCTTACAAACCCTTTGATCAAGGCTCTTTGTCAGCGCTCCCAATTTTTTGGTGTTTTCGTGAAAACAACTACTTTCCTGCTATAAAGGTGCTACATGCTCTAATGTTTCCTTTCAGTTCTCTTGTGTCAGGACCATACTGATTTCTTATTTCTCCCAGCTTTCTGTGCACCAAATCATGTGTTGACTACAGCCAAATTAATGGCAACAATAATGTAGTACTGTGGGTTCTGATTGCTAAATACCTTCCGAACAACACAGGAGTCTCCCCAGATTCTAATGCAGTCATTTAGTGTAAATTTGCCCTGAGTGGCAGAAGGGATACCCCCAAGTATACCCCCAAGCCCATTTTCCATTAAAATGCTCAGCTAAGTCCACCTGGCTACAAGTACACATGGGAAAAGTGGTCAGTCCTTTTGACATGTTCAATCACGTATTTTCAGTAGTATGTCCTATAACTAAGTGTGTGAATGCAAATGTTAAAAGATAAAAAATTGGCTAGCAAAAATAAACTTATTTATTCATAATATAAGCATGAAATTGCTGTCAAAGCTCTAAGTTAATGAATTTTGGATTGCTTCTACATGTTCTCTCTGTCTTTAAATCTTTCAATCTAGCTCTCAATCCCTTTCTCAAAAATCTTTTTGGTGCAAGCCTAGCTGACTTTCTGTCATAAATGCACAAAATATATATTGATACTAGTCTTTCTCATCATTTACCACTATAAAATATACAGAAATTTCATATAACAAGTTAAAATTTATCAAAAGTTACACACCAAAATTGTACATGGTGCCATTCACAGTCAAGAGAAAAATAAACAAGGGTAAAGATGCAGAAGTAATTAATAACTGCATAAAATTATTGGTAATACACACCACAGTCCTGTGATAATGTTGTAGCCAGCTGTTGCTACTGCAGAGAGCTTGAGTATTGTGAGCATCAGCTTCAAAGGCCCCAGATGCCAATCATCCCCCAGTATGCTGGCATCTCTTCAGTAAGTCTTTTATCTTGGCAATCTGACCTCTCCAGGTTCTTGCAATCTCTTTCCAAACCTGATCTCTCCCATTATTGTGATCTCTTGCTGTTCTTGTCTAATTTCCATCATGTTTAATGAGATGCCGTAAACCTTGAATAACACCATGGGGCCCCTACAAAGTGCCACTAGTGATGCCAGGAGTGCTCCTAAGAAGAAAAGTCATGATATTACAAGAAAAAGCTGAATTGCTTGACATGTATTGTAGATTGAGTTTTGCATCTGTGGTTGCCTCCATTTCAAGAGATAAGTGAATGCTGTGTAAGGACCATTGTTCAAAGAGCAAATTATGAAGTCATCTCTGCAGCTCTACCAGCAAGTATGAAAACCTTGCTCTTTTTGCAAAATACCTTTTAATCTCATACTGACAATGCTTTTATGTGGGTGCAGAATTGTTATAATAAAGAATACATGTAGACTCTAATAAGATTAGAGAAAAAGTGAAGTCATTATATGTCAACCTAAAGCAAAAGGCAATAGAGAATATAATATTGGAGAATTTAATTCCACCAAAGGACTTTTAGAGAAATTTAAAAGTCAGACAGAAATTACAATGTATTTCTATAAAATTTGGCCAGTATCCCTGCCCCTCTGGTCTCCCCTTTCACCTTCTCCCCCTCTTCTGCCTCTGCCATCCCTAAATCAGAAAAATCAACCTTTCCTTCTCCTCCTCCTTATCATACTCAACATGAAGATGAGAAAGATGAAGACATTTATGATGATCCATTTCTTCTTAATGTAGTAAATAATCATGTTATACAGTTAATAAACCTATCTGTTGTGTGTGTGCATGTCTTTTTATGAAAATATAGTAACTATATGGCAAGAACTGTTTGAAATGTTTTTGTGTCATCATCATCACCTAAATATTCATCATTAGAACATCTT
>SJYC01019900.1:0-25623 GCA_006408675.1 Madoqua kirkii
TTTGTTGGCAAAGTAATGTCTCTGCTTTTGAATATGCTGTCTAGGTTGGTCATACCTTTTCTTCCAAGGAGTAAGTGTCTTTTAATTTCGTGGCTCCTATGGTTAGAATGTCCTTATTCAGATATCTTTGTAACAAACACCCTTCTTACAGTGCCAGTTGCTGGTAATATCACCCTTTTTCCGGCGTTCCCTGATCAAAGTACTGTAATCCACTTCAGATGTGTATAAGAGACAGGATATACAATGACAAAATTATGGAATAAACAGGGTTATGTGTATTTTATACATATTCAAAGAGTAAGAAATATATTAGCAATAATCTAAAGAGACAGTTTAGATGGAATTCATACATATTGCATAATTAATATAGTACTAGAAATTTGCACTAATTATATTTTTGTTGGTTTAACATTTTTTATTATTAAGGATTTTTTCCCTCAGCAACTGTTAGGCAAAAATACATGTCTTAGAATACAACTATGAAAACATGTATTCTATCTGATGATAAAGATATGTGCTCACTCTTTTCAGGATTCCCTGAATATAGATTATAGATGTTCTATTGAAATGGTTAGACAGGAATATATCTAGCTGTTGTGCATTTGTATTACACTTAAGAGACAGTTTGAATCACATTAACTTCCCACAAAGCCATCACTATATGTCTAAATAAGCAAAAATTCTGGTGAACAGAACATTGTTTCCTGTTTGTCTTGAAAATTATACAAACACTCTGTCTGCACTAGACTACTGACATGTTAATGAAACGTATATTTGAGTAAAATATCAGAAAATGTAAGATTGTTCCTTCTAGACTTCTGTCACTCATACCCTCTAAAGTTGTCTTCATCAAGGCTAAAAGGCCATGCAGTCCTAAATCCAGTGACCATTCTAGTCCTCACCTGATTTGATCTTTAACCAGCATTTGAAATAGCTTATCAGTCCTTCCTCTTGCATTCTCTTCCCTTTGTTTGCAGGTCATCAGACTTACTTTGGTTTTCTTCTCCTAATGGTGCCTATGCTCAGTGCTACCCCCCCCCCCCCCCCACTGTTTTGAATTTTGGCTAGTCCCAGAATCAACCCTGGAATCCCATCTCCTTTCCATCCACAGTTATCTCTTGGTGGACCATACAGTTTAATGACTTTGAGTTATCTCTATATATGTGACCCTATCTGTTTATCTACCTATATCACCTCTTTTTAAAAAAATTTAAATTTATTTATTTTAATTGGAGGCTAATTGCTTTACAGTATTGTGTTGGTTTTACAATACATCAACATGAATCCACCACAGGTATATACATGTTCCCCATCCTGAACCCCCCTCCCACGTCCCTCCCAGTACCATCCCTCTGGGTCATCCCAGTGCACCAGCCCCAAGCACCCTGTATCCTGCATCGAACCTGGACTGGCAGTTCATTTCTTATATCATCTCTTGATCATTTTTATTCTCTGAACTTCAGACTCACGGATCTAAATGCCTCCTTAACATCAGGAAAAACTGTTTCTAACAATCTTCTCTAAGCTTACTTTTCTCTCAGACATTCACTGCAATAAATGAATTATCTCCATTTAAGAATAATCACTGGATGTTTTGAACTCCTTTTTGTCTTTCATCCTGTAAGTGACTAATCAGCAGCATCTTGACTCTATCTACAAAATATGTCTAGAACCTGACCAGTTGTTCCCAGCTCCAGATTCCCCCCTTCACTGACCACTCTCCTCTCACGTTTGCCATATTGCACACCTTCCTAATGGTCTTACTGCATCCTCTCCACTTCTATCCCTACCTCACTTGAGTCTCTCAATAAGGCAGCCAGAGTGATCCTGTTAAAATACCAGACAGATTATGGTACTTTTCATCTTCAAACACTGCAGTGACTTCAGAACTTATTCAAAGTAAAGCTTCAATCCTTATAAGGTTTCACAAGCTTAATCCCTCCTGCCTCTGGCTCCTACTATCCTCCCCTTCACTGTTCACTCCACTCCAGCCCTGTCACCCTCCTTTCAGTTCCTGGAATAAACCGACTTTTCTAAGATCCATGGAGTGCTCCCTCCTGTGGTTCAGTTCAGTTCAGTCGCTCAGTCGTGTCTGACTCTTTGCAACCCCACGAATCACATCACGCCAGGCCTCCCTGTCCATCACCATCTCGCGGAGTTCAGACAGACTCACATCCATTGACTTGGTGATGCCATCCAGCCATCTCCTCCTGCCCCCAATCCCTCCCAGCATCAGACTATTTTCCAGTGACTCAACTCTTCGCATGAGGTGGCCAAAGTACTGGAGTTTCAGCTTTAGCATTATTCCTTCCAAGAACACTCAGGGCTGATCTCCTTCAGAATGGACTGATTGGATCTCCTTGGATCCCTTGGATCTCCAAGGGACCCTCAAGAGTCTTCTCCAACACCATAGTTCAAAAGCATCAGTTCTTTGGTGCTCAGCTTTCTTCACAGTCCAACTTTCACATCCATACATGACCACAGGGAAAACCATAGCCTTGACTAGACGGAACTTTGTTGGCAAAGTAATGTCTCTGCTTTTGAATATGCTGTCTAGGTTGGTCATACCTTTTCTTCCAAGGAGTAAGTGTCTTTTAATTTCGTGGCTCCTATGGTTAGAATGTCCTTATTCAGATATCTTTGTAACAAACACCCTTCTTACAGTGCCAGTTGCTGGTAATATCACCCTTTTTCCGGCGTTCCCTGATCAAAGTACTGTAATCCACTTCCTTGACATTTTTTGATATCTTTTTTATACTTTATTATTATCCTTAGTGCTGCTCATTATCTAATATATATACATATAATTGGGACTTCCCTGATGGCTAAGATGGTGAAGAATCTTCCTCCAATGTTGGAGACCTAGGTTTGATCCCTTGGTTGGGAAGATCCCCTGGAGAAGGGAATGACAACCTGCTCCACTATTCTTACCTGGGAAGTCTCTTGGACAGATGACCTGGTGGGCTATAGTCCATGGGGTCACAGCATCAGACACAACTGAGCAACAAACACAACTTACACATTTCATTAGTTTAACTTTTTCCCTTTTCCTCCATTAGAATATATTCTTTCCTGTATGCTTTAAACGGAAAACACATACAGTTCCATGTTCTTCTCAATTCATAAGCGTATTAGGAGGTTTCATGGGTTGCTTATTTTACATGAAACACAATACAAATTTAGAACTATATTGTGGCTGGGGAAAATCTTTGAAAACATGGATCCATGACTACTAAGAGTGGTTTCTCATTCTTTTGGGAAAAATTGAAAATGCCTGGACTCAATATTCTCTATTTTGTTCTCTGGTTCTCAAGATAATATTAAAATTTTATTATTTATAAAGTCAAGTACTGTGCTTATTGTTTCACAGCATTTTAAAATTTATTTCTGCAACATCAATTACACATATGTTTTAAAAGTATTCCAGAGACCTGGTACTTAACCACTGAGTCATCTCCTTTCATTCCTGATACCAGGCTAAGAGTTCCTCGTGGGATTCATGGGTCCCTGTCCTTCTGGTTATAACACCTGAACTCAACACCAGCAAGATGATGCTGAGAGAATCAGATGCTCTCAGCACGAGTACCTCATGCATGCAGTTTCAGATAGATGCTTCTAAGCAGCGTCCAAGTCATTTCTGGCAAAGTCCTGTGTCTCTTATACTTTCAGCCACCTTGACTGTGAGTACAGAAACATTATACTCACCTCACCCAGGTCCAGGTCACTTAACCTATAACTCACAGTCACAGGCAACAAAAGACCACACGATGTACCCAGATAAGTTATACTTGCTCAGGGTCCCCTGTGCATTTGATTCTTGAGGAACCTCAAGACTTAAAAACATTTTGGTTAATTGCCTTTGAAAGTTTCTAAAAGGCAATTAACCAAAAGTCTATCAGTTTCTGTAGAGGTGAAAAAAATGGTATGTTTCTTGCCATTTCAGTAAATAAAGGATGTCACAGTGACTAGCAGTTGGAGCCACCAGGATGGTAAACTGTTAAGCCCTGAAGGGACTCAGGAGAGAAAAGTGTACCTGCCATCTAGCAGCCATGAGACTGCTGTCACTCCCCATGGTGAGCTCTGAAGAATCTTAGGATGTGAAAGTATGGTTACTGGCCCCAGATAGCTGAGACACATATCAAATGAATGATTCCCAAGAGCCCAGACTCTTGCATCTTCCCATACATAGAAAACTGCTTTATTCCTTAACTTGAGACGTCTGGTTTTCTTTCATTTGCAATAATTTTGTGATGCTCAGACTACCTGCCCTTTGTTGCAAAATCACTACATATCCTATCTCCTCCCCTTTCCTTCTGGAGACATTTCTCAGAGCCTTCTGAAAGGTTATCTCTTGGACTGTGCTGTGCTCACTCAGTCATGTCTGACTCTATGCAGCCCCATGAACTGTAGACCGCCAGACTTTCCTGTCTATGGGAATTCTCCAGGCAAGAATACTTAGTGGGTTGCCATCCCTCCAAGACACTCCTTCAGAGGATCTTCCCAACCCAGGAATGGAACCCAGGTCTCCCACATTGCAGGTGGATTCTTTACTCTCTGAGCCAACAGGCAAGTCCAAGAATAATGCAGTGGGTAGCCTGTCCCTTCTCCAGCAGATCTTCTGGACCCAGGAATTGAACTGGGGTCTCCTGTGTTACAGGTGGATTCTTTACCAGCTGAGCTACCAAGGAAACCCCTAATCTATAAGTAGCATTTGAAATAGTTTCTCAGTCTTTCCTGCTTGAAACAGTCTCTTCATAAGATTTCCAAATTATCAAACTTGCATGGATTTTGTTCTCCTTCTGAAGCTACATGATCTCAGTGTTACTGCCCCCAGGTTGGAATTTTGGAGAACCCCAGAATCAACCCTCACATCTCTCCTCTTTTCTTCAAGTCTTTTCGATTCCTCTCTTCCCCTCTCTGCTCTTTTCACAATCACTCTCTGGTAGACCATATAGTCTAATGACTGTGAATACTCTCCATTGACTTATCTACCTACCTATCTTTTATCTCCTGACCATTTTTCTTCCTTGAAGTTCAGACTCATGGATCCAAGGGCTTACTTAACATCTCTTGAAAGTGAAGTCACTCAGTCGTGTCCGACTCTTTGCAACCCCATAGACTGTAGCCTAACAGGCTTCTTTGTCCATGGGATTCTCTAGGCAAGAATACTGGAGTTATAGGATGTCTATTGGGAAGTTTAGGGAAAAGTGTCTTCCTAACAATCCTTCCTAAGCCTGCTTTCTCTCAATCTTCTTCACTGCAGTAAAGGCATTATCGTAATTTAGGGGAAATTATCAGACATTTTTTACTCCTTTTTGTTTTTTACTCTGTAGCTAATTGGCAACATCTTCATTCTACCTTCAAAATATGTCCAGAACATAACCAACTGCTCCCAGTTTCAGTGATTCCACCGTACATGAGCCCACTCTCATTTCACGTTTGTATTATTGCAGTTTCCTATGGCCTCCCTGCCTCCTCCCTACTTCCATCCTTACCTCATTTGAGTGTCTCAACAAGAAACCCAGAGTGATCCTATTAAAATACCAGATAGATTATGTTACTTTTCTTTTTTATATAAATTTATTTATTTTAATTGGAGGTTAATTACTTTACAATATTGTATTGGTTTTGCCATACATCAACATGAATCTGCCACAGGTATACATGTGTTCCCCATCCTGAACCCCCTTCCTACCTCCTTCCTTGTACCATCCCTCTGGGTCATCTCAGTGCACCAGCCTCAAGCATCCAGTATCATGCATCGAAGCTGGACTGGTGATTTGTTTCTTATATGATACTATACATGTTTCAATGCCATTCTCCCAAATCATCTCAGCCTCTCCCTCTCCCACAGAGTCCAAAAGCCTGTTCTATACATCTGTGTCTCTTTAGCTGTCTCACATACAGGGTTATTGTGACCATCTTTCTAAATTCCATATCTATGCGTTAGTATACTGTATTGGTGTTTTTCTTTCTGGCTTACTTCACTCTGTATAATCGGCTCCAGTTTCACTCACCTCATTAGAACTGATTCAAATGCATTCTTTGTAATGGCTGAGTAATACTCCATTGTGTATATGTACCTCAGCTTTCTTATTCATTCGTCTGCTGATGGGCATCTGGGTGGCTTCCATGTCCTGGCTATTGTAAACAGTGCTGCGATGAACATTGAGGTGCACTTGTCTTTCAGTTCCGCTTTCCTCAGGTTACTTTTCATCTTCAAACACTCCAGTGACTTCAGAACCTTTCCAGAGTGGAGGCCCAAATCCTGATGGAGATGCGCAAAGCTCATGACGTTTCTTCTCTGGCTCTACTGTTCTCCCTTTCACTGTTCACTCCAGCCCCACCACCCTCCTTTCAGTTCCCACGTAAACTGACCCACTCAGAGCCTTGGTAGTTATTCCTTCTGTGGTTCGAATGCCCTTCCTCAAATGTCTTTACAGAGAAGATATTTCCCTGTCTGTTTTCAGGTGTCCATTGCCACTAATACCACCCATTTTCAAGGATTCCCTGATCGCTGTACTCAGTCTGCTTCCTGATATTCTTATATCCCTTTTCTTTTTATGATTATCATAGAACTGCTTATTTTCTAATATTACATATATCTCGTTAGTTTAACTTATTCTCTTTCTTAATTATTAATAAAGTATAATCTTTCACATTTGCTTTTGATGGGAAAATATGTGTCAGTTCCATTTTTATTTTAATTTGTAGATTTCCTATGAAAGTTTTATGGGCTCTTTTTTTCTAACTGAATACAAAAATATATATGCTGAAAACATTTGGTGGCTGGACAAAATCTCTGAAAACATGGATTCATGAAAACTAGATGTGGTTTCCTGTGAGAAAGTGTTGAACAATCCTGGACCACACTTTAAAATACCTATCTTCCATTTCTTTATGTTCTATGATTTTCATATTATTCCAGAAGTTTGTCATATATAAAAATATTAGATAACTATTTTGAATACTTTCAGTTGTTCAGTTCAGTTCAGTCACTCAGTTGTGTCCAACTCTTTGTGACCCCAGGAACTGCAGCACACCAGGCCTCCCTGTCCACCACCAACTCCCAGAGTTCACCCAAACCCATGTCCATCGAGTCAGTGATGCCATCCAGCCATCTCATCCTCTGTTGTCCCCTTCTCCTCCTGCCCTCAATCATTCCCAGCATCAGGAGCTTTTTAAATGAGTCAGCTCTTCACATCAGATGACCAAAGTATTGGAGTCTCAGCTTCAGCATCAGTCCTTCCAATGAAAACCTAGGACTGATCTCCTTTAGGATGGAGTGGTTGGATCTCTTTGCAGTCCAAGGGACTCTCAAAAGTCTTCTCCAACACCACAGTTCAAAAGCATTTCTGACTCAAATGCTTTGCTAGCTGTTTCACATGAATTGTTCTATTTATTTCCACAACATCTATCATAGGTATGTTTAAAGATTAGTAGCAGTGATTTTATAGATGGCCAAGTCAAGGTTTCATAAGTATCTAGTAATTTCAGAGTTAGTAACTAATTGTACTGTCTTCCTCCAGAGACCTGATACTTAACCTCTAAGCCACTTCCTTTAATATCTGATACTAGGTTAAGAGTTGCTTATTTATTCCATGGGTCTCTCTCTTTTTAGTTATAAGACCTTAACTCAAACACGATAGAATAATGCCGAGAGATTCGGAGGCTATCCACGTGAGTACTTCATACCACTGGCATCAGATGAATGCTTCCAAATAGCTTCCAAATCATCTTCTGGCAGAGTCCTGTGTCTTTTCACTGGCAGCCAAGACTGTTTATGAGTATATAGATATTCTACTTACCTCACCCAGGACCATGACACTTGCCTGTAGCTCTCACAGTCACAGCCAACAGGACCATAATGCGGGTCTGGAAAATTACACTTGCTCAAGGTTCCCAGTATATTTGAGTTATTAAGTACTTAATGAGTTCATAGCTTTGAAAGTCTCTAAACGGCAATTAATCAAAAAGTGTGTTTAGGAGAATTTTATTTAAGAGAATCTGAGGTGGTATACTGACCTGTAATGTAATGACTTCTCCTCTGTAATACTGCGTTTCTTACAATTGGAGGGAGAGTTAATAGAGACAATGTATTTGAAGTGATAAGAATGGTTGGGATCCAATATGATGCACTGATTATTCGATGTTGTGTTAGTTATTAATGTCATATAATTGTTAAGTGGTAGAATTATTATGAAAAAGAGCAAAGGTGCTAAAATTGGTGGTGAAAGAGCCCTTTTCCTTTGCTCTTTTCCAGTCTTTGCTCTTTTTCTATGCTAGTCAAGCATTTTCTCCTTTACCCCAGAGCTCTTTTGTGAGTTAAAATTGCCTATCATGGTGCCTCAACCCATCTTCTGGTGATTGCATTTCCCTATCTTATGCTCCAACTATGGATTTTGGGGGGGTCACTGATACCTCTATGGATCTTCTCAATTGAAAATGCTCAAATCCACAGCATAAACACCACACAAACAAAATGGTGCACACATTTTCACTATGCTTCCCTTTAAGCTTAAACACAGTTACCTTCTCATGGGTTAAATATTTTACTTTAAAAAAAGTAATTCTTTCCCAGCAATCTCATCCAGAGATTATGACAACCTGAGAGGAATAATCAGGTATTGTCTAACATTCTTTTTAAATGTACATTTTGTCCTTGTATCCCCTGGGACAAAAACAAATTAAAAAAAATTAAACATTTTGTGATTTATTTAGAGCCTGAGCACAGACGGCTTTTTTCAGCCTTCTGTCCCCTAGGGCTGTTGGAATAGCTACAAACGTCTTCCAGTGGAAATGATTCTCAATTGCTTTTTTGTTGTTGCATTTTGTGTCAATTACATCATTTTATTTACCTTTCTTTCCTTTAATATAAATTGCCCTTTGTCACCACAAATAGTAGGGAAAGTCAGGTCTCCCACTTTGACTCTCAGCAGTTTCAGGGACTCCCATAGGACAATGATGAGGTATAAAAAATACAAGTTTATAGTTCCTGTTGTAACAGAATATAAATGGCTACTGAGTTACACAAATTAAACAGTATTTATTTCTATACCAGGAGTAAATCTGCATCACACAACATACAAACATCTGTTCAGTTCAGTTCACTTCAGTCGCTCAGTCGTGTCTGACTCTTTGCGACCCCATGAATTGCAGCACGCCAGGCCTCCCTGTCCGTCACCAACTCCCAGAGTTCACTCACTCACGCCCATCGAGTCGGTGATGCCATTGAGCCATCTCATCCTCTGTTGTCCCCTGCTCCTCCTGCCCCCAATCCCTCCCAGCATCAGACTCTTTTTCCAGTGAGTCAACTCTTCGCTTGAGGTGGCCAAAGTACTGGAGTTTCAGCTTTAGCATCATCCCTTCCAAAGAAATCCCAGGGCTGATCTCCTTTAGAATGGACTGGTTGGATCTCCTTGCAATCCAAGGGACTCTCAAGATTCTTCTCCAGCACCACAGTTGACAGACATCTGTAGTGTGACCTTATCCAGAATTCAGAATCATTGATAACAGCAAATCCCGAGGGAATTCTTCCTGGTTTTATAGTTTGGGGGAAAGGCAAGCCCTAGGTAGTTAATCATAACTATGGATTAAGTCAGGTCAGTCTTATTAAATAAGACTCAGAGAGGTTTTATTTACAGACTGTGATTCTCCAGCGATAGACATATTCAACCATCATTCAACCATAATTTTCTGTTACCTCTGTATTGAGTTTAGCTATATCCGAATATATACATATAACAATTATATCTACTATGTACCTTTGAATATTAATACACAGATAGGTATCTGTATGTCTGTGGGGTGCTCAGATAGCTTCCACTTCTCTTTCTGGATGGTCTCTTATCATTTGCCATCCTGCTTTCTGCTCCAGGAGATGAACCAACATGAACTAAGTCAATTAACTTTTCAATGAGGGGAGGAAATACAAAGAAAAGACTGGGTTCAGAATACTTATTTCTGTTACCAACTCAGGTTCAGATGCTCATCACTCAAAGGCAATGATCAAGGGGCTGCTGCTGCTACTAAGCTGCTTCAGTCATGTTCGACTCTGTGCGACCCCATAGACGGCAGCCCACCAGGCTCCCCCGTCCCTCGGATTCTCCAGGCAAGAACACTGGAGTGGGTTGCCATTTCCCTCCCCAATGCATAAAAGTGAAGTGAAAGTGAAGTCGCTCAGTCATGTCCGACCCTCAGTGACCCCATGGACTGTAGCCTTCCAGGCTCCTCTGTCCATGAGATTTTTCCAGGCAAGGGTACTGGAGTGAGGTGATCAAGGTACAAATGCTGGTAAAAAGGAAACATGCTTTATTCAGAAAATCCAGCTACCTGAGGAGAAGGTGGACTCTTGTCTGAAGACCAATACCCAAGATCCTGCTCAGCCATGAAAATTTGTAAAGGAAAAATGGAGAAATAATCTCAGTAAGTCATTAAAGTAAGAGGTTAGATTCTTCATCATTTTTCCATTGTGTACAGACTGCTGACTTCTCATGACCTTCCTTCGGCTGCTGTTTTGCCTATGTGGTCCACCTACGATTGGATGCCAACCTGCCCATGTGGCAAATTTGCTAAAGAGAAGAGGGTTGGGGGTGGGTAGAAAGTCAATCATTCTTCAACTACATAGCTCTTCATTCTTATTCTTTCTAATCCAGGAAAGAAATCAACAGGTTAGACAAGCCATTGTGTGCATTCAGGAAAGCAAAAATCAGGAATTAGGTTATGTGTTGCCTAGTGATCTCATGTTGTAACATTAGGTGTAGCCCTAGAGTCAGACCTTTTAACTGCATTTCTGGATTAGTTTGCTGACATAGTTTAAAAATGTGCAGATATGCCACTTGCCAGAGAAAGGGGACACTGGTAAGCCCTGGCAGGTAGTGGTGTCATGATAGTTTAAGTCATCCCCAGTGATGGCATACCATGAAGTGCAGTCAGAGGACAAAGCACTGAAGTTCAGTTGGTTGTAGCATTCATCATGACCATGACAATATTGACTATAAAATTCATGGTTTTTTTTAAATTGAAAACTATGATTATTCTACTGGGAACATGAAAGAGCGTTTGGAATACCCCAGCGGTAGGTTTGAAGAGTTTTCCAACCGCTTTAGTCCTTTAAGAAAGTTCAGGTTGAGGTTTAAGCCAGGGCTTGATTGTAAGAACTGAAGAAAAGACCTATTAATTAAATGCTAGGGGTTTTATCGTAAGCTGTATGAAATGATGGAGAGAATAATTGAGATCATAAAGTAATGGGATAGGAACATTGGGCAGACAAGAACAGATGTAAAAGCAAAATCCCTTGCTTTAAGAGGCAATCCCTAACTTCCTCTATCTGAAATAATAAGCATTTCCCTGGACAAAAATCTTTCAGTGACTGCATTTAGGGACTTATGAGCTCGTGTAATTCTCCTCAACACTCAACCTGACCACTCCATATCACATTTATAGCAAAAGTTAAATATCATTTGCCCAGATAATGAAATAAAAAACTTGCTCTTAGGGGAAATGCACACTAAAAACCTTATAGGTTCTCACTAATCTGTATTGGCAAGAGTCTGGAAAGCATGTAAGGGACTGGCTTATAAACGTGGTAAACCAAGGAGAATGACCTATAAGGATTAATCAAGGACAACTTATCAGCACGTGTGCACCCTTATAGGATTCAAGAATTCACTGTTTCCTCAAGAAACTTTAGAATTCTTATTATAATTAAACATTTGCCCTGATTGATTCTTTTGAATTGTTTAAATTCAAAATACTTAACAAAGACAAAAATCTTTTTCAGTTATTATTAAAATTATTTTGATATTTAGAATATTGCAGCTCTTTAAGTTGATTTCTTTAGTCTCTGCCCCAATCATTTATTGAAGCATCTATATTTTCTGAACATAACAGAATATTTCAGGCACAAGTTATTTTTTCTCTCACTGTAAAGCATAGACTGCTCTATCCTCTAAGAAATTTTTATTCCTTTAGGTAGGCAGCAGTATTAGGGATACAAATTAAGGACCAGAGTATGTACATGCAGCACAACATGGGGTACAATGTGTATCTTGCTTTTCTTTTAGCATGGGAAGAGGGGAGTCTGAGATGTGTCTCTACACTTTTATAAATAGTACTTTGGCCACCTGATGTGAAGAGCTGACTAACTGGGAAAGACCTTAATTCTGGGAAGGATTGAGGGAAGGAGGAGAAGGGGACAATGAAGGATGAGAGGCTGAATGGCATCACTGAGTCTGAGCAAACTCTGGGAGATGGGGAAAGACGGGGAGACCTGGTGTGCTGCAGGCCATGAGTCAGACACAACCGCATTCTGCAAAGAGTCAGACACAGCTTAGCAACTGAACAGCAACTAGCTGATCAGCTGACAGAACAGGGTCTCAGAATAACACTGGAAAATAAGTGACAGGCAAGTCTGGGAGAAATATATGGATGGATCTCTTGGAAAGGACTGTGAAGGTAGTATTCATGTTCCATGTTAAGTGTCCACTGGAGGGTCTTTTTTGCAAAAAAGATCTACAGCGAGACTGTTGGTGAGCCTTATTCCCTGGAAAGCCCTGTACTTAAATAGTGAGAACATTACAAATTAACCATAGCGGCAAGATGGAGGCCATGCATGAACTGGGTTTTCTTCATTTTTCTTCCATTTTTAGCCATCTTCCCAATTCTAATCTGAGGAGCCACAAATTTTCTCATCTAATTGGTACCACTGTCCCGTGTTTTGTTATCTAAATTCTTTCTCCATTATAGTAAAAGTAATTTTAAATATAAATCAGGTCATAATGTATTACTGCTTAAAATTTGCAAATATTACAATCGGAATAAACTTCTTAAATAAAAAAACTTAAATAAATAAATAAACTTAAATAAACTCCTTAAACTTCTTACAATTTAGCTAAAACTGTACTACTCAAAAGCATGATTCAAAACCAGCATCATGAAGATCTTGTTTGAAAAGAAGGCTCTTGGGTCCTGACTCAGAACTACTGAATTGAAGTCTGCATTTTAGCAAGGTAAGGTAAGGTGAAGTCACTCAGTCGTGTCCGACTCTTTGTGACCCCTTGGACTGTAGCCTACCAGGCTCCTCCATCCATGGGATTCTCCAGGCAAGAATACTGGAGTGGGTTGCCATTTAAAACTATGCTATTCCTATGCATATTAAAGCTTGATGAGAACTCATCCAGAAGATCCAGCATAATTTGTTCCCTACATGCTTTTCTTTTTAAAATGCCATATATGATCATATTTAAATGTATTAGCTTTCATGTGTGTGTTTGTATGCGCTCAGTCAAGTCTGACTCTTTGTGGCACCATGGACTGTAGCCCTCCCAGCTCTTCTATCCATGGGATTTTCCAGCCAAGTATTCAGGAGCAAGTTGCCTCTCTTACTCCAGGTGACCTTCCCAATCAGGAATTGAAGCCCTGTCTCTGGCATCTTCTACACTGGCAAGTAGATTCTTTACCACTGTGCCTCCTGGAAACTTTTTACATGTGTTTACATATATTCATATATACATGCACATATAAATGCACACATAATGTCATGATAAACCATGGATCACATTAGCTTATAATCTCATAATGCTCAAGAAGCATCCAGGATTTGTAATATGTTCTTGGATAACCACGGCCCTTGACAGCATATCTATTAATATGAGAAATGTTTAATCTCTTTTCATATCACTTATGGACTATGCAAATAAAATCATGTGACCTCCTCTGATATCAGTCTAATGGAGTCCCCTCTGTTTCCAGAGCCCTGAGACTCCAATGAGAAAGTCTATGCTAAAGGAGGCTGTGTCTATCATGTACTATTCCTCCTTTGCATACTGGGTAACTTTACCATAATGCCAGGGTCAATGCACTCTGAAGAGGATGACAACTAATGGGGATCTAAGCTGTGAGATCCCAGCATCATTTAAAGCAAAATGTAATTGGATATTTTGAAAAGTCTTAGATGATTGTTGTACAGTTTAGTGGTTTTCACACAACAGTTCTTCAAAGCTGGAATACAGTAGGGAAAAAAAGTGGAACAAATGGAACTCCCAGCATATTTCTGGCTTAGCTTTGTCTAATCCACAGTTATACCTTTTTCCCAGTAAAATGTTGAAAGAATAAAATTTCAAGGGCTCACCTCTGGGGCTTTTAAAAATACTATATCTGAGTCGTATCTGCAGAAATTTTGATTAAGTATATGGCCTAGGAATTGATATTAAAATCAAACAACTGACACCACCCAACTATAGTGCATTCAGGAATTGAGAATTATGAGATTAAGCTATATTATTATGTGGAGACATTATATGACTCAGCTGGCTCTTTGCATATTGAAAGTACTTAATTAATATTAACTTTCTAGTTTGCTCTTTCTTCCTCTCTCCTTCCCTTCTCCCTTCCTTCCTTGCTTCTTTTCTTCCTTACTTGCTTTTTTCCTTCTTTTCTTCCCTTTCGATTCACAAGGGAACAATGTAGTGATCTGAATGTTTTAATGTCCATTTTGAAAATGAATAAACTTAGGAAATTAAGATGATACACTGACGCTTACAAAACTAGTAAGTTTCCATGCTGCCCTTACCATTTCCTTATAAACAGTTTGCGTTTATCGGCTATGCAATTGAGGATGATTCCAGAGTTTAGCATGATCAAGGAAAAGAGAATCTAGGGTTCAAATATTCCATGTGGACAACTGAGAGTATACTAGGGTCACAATCATCTCTAAAGTCCAGTTGATTTTAGCACATGACTCTGTGCACGGCCTTTGACGCCTGCACTTTAGAGTTTGCTGTTTTTGTGTTGAATGCATCTACTTTCATGATTGCCAGAATTAAGCAACACGGAAGGTTGAGAAGACCCTGGTCACTTGGAAGGCATTGTTTAACCTGGTAATGGTTCAAATGTAGGCGATAGAAAAGAAGGGATCAACCGATACACACAGCAACCAGGACTCCCTCAGAACAAATCATTAATTAAATTTTAATCACTGGTCTTGGGACATCATCCCTCAAGAATCTAAAATTTAGCCTAAGGTACTGAGATGAGACAACTCAAATAACTTAGGGATTTCACTGTGCATGCATTCATTATCTTTATTTTTAATCTATAAAAAGGTTGGGTTGGATTATAGCAGCATCTCATTTGTGGTTATCATAGAAGCAGCTTTATTTTATTTTCATGGAATTGTAGTTTTTACACATGGATATCATGTCTTTTTTTTTTTTACATGAATATGTGGTGAGGACAGATATGAAGACTATTTCTACACAACACTTAACAGCATTAGGTATTTTTAATATAAATTTATTTATTTAAATTAGAGGTTAGTTACTTTACAATATTGTATTGATTTTGCCATACATCAACTTTGGTATTTTATCTGTGGTGTTTCTGACTCAAATTGTTTATTGAGATATTAATAATAATAAAGCAATAAATTATTTAACTAAAGGGCATTTTGGACTTAGGTAAACTCAAGTATAAATTTATGGCTTTGCTAAATATCCTACCTTTGAGACAGTTGTA
Organism: Madoqua kirkii; assembly: GCA_006408675.1. Classification (NCBI taxonomy): domain Eukaryota; kingdom Metazoa; phylum Chordata; class Mammalia; order Artiodactyla; family Bovidae; genus Madoqua; species Madoqua kirkii. Next base: position 15,517 of record SJYC01019900.1, read on the forward strand.
TACTCTCTGACCATCAATTTTATCATATTTAAAATGGACATAAGTTCTATCAGAGTTGTGAAGGTATGATTTACTATCAGCAAAGTACATAAACAGTTTGTCATGTAATAGAGAATCATAATAGGTAGCACTTAATGTCTCTTTTTAAAGTGATTGTTTTCTTCTTTTCCACATAGAAAATTTTTTTTCTGGGGGTTGGATTCAGCTGGAAAAGTGATTTAGTTGCCTCAGTTTGTGTGTGTGTGTGTGTGTGTGTGTGTGTGTGTGTGTGTGTATGCTAAGTTGCTCAATTATGTCTGACTCTTGGCGACCCACCAATTGTAGCCCTCCAGGCTGCTTTGTCCATGGAATTCACCAGGCAAGAATATTGGAGTGGGTAGCCATTCCCTTCTTTTTATTCTTAAAAGACTTAGTTTATCTATCATATGGTTTAGAGAATTAGGACTGCTCATAATTCCTGTCTTGGGCGCTTAACAAAAATCCCCTAATGAGGATCACATATATATGTATATAAAATAATGATGGAGTTAATATACCTTGAATCCTCACAAGATATGGCTAACTCTGCTCTAGGTGCTTCACATGTATTATCTCATTCACCTGGTCCATCAGCTCTATGAGAATGCCCACTCTTGCGCCTGTCCTTCAGGTAAGTGAAGTTAAGCACAGACTGGTGGTCTGAATTGTGCAAGCAAGGCCTCCCAGCTGGTGATAAGCGGAGCCAGGCCTGTGATCTCAACTCTCCAGTGGTGGACCCTGCTCACCATGTGCCAGCTCACTGTCAACTCAAACTTACTCTGCGTAGCCTTTGCTATCTTGCCAATCACTTCTTAGCATTACCGAATGGGTCATTTTCAGAAGGACTTTCTGTTTGAAGAGTCTGAAAGGCCTCTGTCGAGACCCATCCTTGCTTGGTCTCTGGACTTCATATTTTATTTATTTATTTATTTTTAGACTTCATATTTTAGATCATTTGGTTTATCAGCTTACTGAGCTGTTTGATTTGAAAAGCCTTGATTTAAATCAAAATATAAGATGACTATCTAAAATGTCATCATACTGGAAAATGATGTTTTGCATAAAGTAGTCTTTTTCATGATCTGCAACTACTTAGTTCATAAATGTCTTCTTGGGACATTTATGAAGATTCCTCACTTTCTTGGGAATCAATTTGTTTCCTTCATCTCAACTTTATATGGACAGTAGGGTTTATGAGAGTATCAAAATGTCTGCTGTGTTTATCAGAGCAAGCCCAGTATCTGGTACATACTAGATTATTGAAAAGACAGATTTCAAAGGAAGGAGGAAAGAAAGAAAAATAAAGAATGAAGTCTGTCAATATACTATATTGTAAAGTAATTAGCCTCCAATTAAATAAATTTATATTAAAAAAATGAAGAATGAGTAGGTGAATAACTGGCAGCTTCTTGATATTGTAACTGTGCCCACCTCTAGGACTGTTCATTACTCCATACCTTTCTAACTCCCTGCTTTTGATCTGCTGCAAATCAGTTAACCACACACACTATTGATAACTCTGTGCATAAACTAAGAGTAGGTAAACACAAGGCATAGAAGCTAAGGAACTCTTAGTGAATCAACCAAGTGAGTTTAACTTGTCTGGATCCTTTTTAATGCTATTATTTCTCTGAAATGTTTTATTAGAGAACTAAATTCTGGATAAATGCAGGAACACTGTATGTTATTAGGGCTATTAATAGTAGATATTATTTGTGAATATTTTTTCCATGTAAACATTGTCTCAAATTCATTATACACATTATTTAATCCTCAAAAAATTGGTTCTATCATTATTCTTATTCTGTGTGTGTATATATATATATATATATATATATATATATATATATAATAAAACCATCCAAAACCCCGCTGCATGAAAATTGTGAAGCTGGGAGAACTGGTGATTAGTGTGGTCCATCACTGGTTTTGTGATTGTGTGCACACTCTGTTTTTAGTGTATCAGAGTTTCTAATCACTAGAAAGCTGCATCAAGGTGATACAGAAGATACACAGGCTGCCGTCTGGCTTTTACTTTAAGGTTAGCGGAGAGCGCATGAAGCAAGGCCCTTTATTGCTTTCTACTTGAGTGCTACAACATGCTATTGCCAGGTGCAGAACAGAGACATGATTAGAACTATTCGAAGAGAGAAGCATATATGAGGTTTTGAAGAATGGGTGTAATTTGGAAAGGTTGCATGCGTACATGCTCAGTCACTTTAGTCCTGTCTGACTCTTTGCGACCCTCTAGACTGTAGCCCACCAGGCTCCTCTGTCCATGGGATTCTCCAGGCAAGAATACTGGTGTGGGTTGCTGTGCCCTCCTCCAGGAATCTTCCCAACCCAGGGATCGAACATGTGTCTCCTATGTCTTCTGCATTGCTGGCAGATTCTTTACCACTGAGCCCAAGTAAGCCTTGAAAAGATTATGAAAAGCCAAAAGCACATACCTTTAGAGAAAAGACAAGAATATCTATTTCACTTCATCAGTATTTGAGTTTGACTATTCTCTTGGAATATTTCCTTTGAAAGCAGAAGAAATGCTTTCCACTTGTAATACAACTCAGATACTCAAGATATATCATCAGACCAAGACTTCTCCTTGCTATCTTACTTACGTCCTAAATTTCCAACATTGTGACCTAGAAGGCATTTGATTTCTTCTTCAGGTGAGTGGACAGTTTTATGAAAGAGAGGTGACCTCAAAAATGAACATGATAGCAACAAACTTCACTGTGACTGAATTTGTATTCCTGGGGCTCTCATCACAGCCAAAGATGCAGCTCATTCTTTTTATTATGTTCTTGTTCTTCTACTTATTAACCGTGGTGGGGAATATTATTATTATCACTATCATCCAGATAGAAACACATCTCCAAACTCCAATGTACTTCTTCCTCACTAATTTATCCTTTCTGGATATCTGCTACACATCCACTGATGTCCCACAAATGCTGTGCAACATGGTGGGCAGAAAGAAGACCATCTCGTTTCCTAGATGTGCTACTCAGATGTACTTCTCCCTCTCCTTGGGAATGACTGAGTGCGTTCTGCTTGGAGTCATGGCTTACGACAGATATGTGGCCATCTGCCACCCTCTTCACTACACAGTCATTATGAACCACAGCACCTGTGTCCAGTTGGCAGGCATTTCTTGGGCCAGCAGTTTCCTGAGCTCCACGGTCATCAACATCTTCACCCTGAGTTTGCCCTACTGTGGGCCCAATGTCCTGGATCACTTCTTCTGTGAGGTTCCTTCCATCCTGAGGCTGGCTTGCACTGAACCTCCTTTACCGAGATGGTTGTTTTCATCTTCACTGTCATCATCGTGTTCATTCCTTTTCTCCTCATTGTTGTTTCCTACGCCCGAATCCTTCTGACAGTTCTCAGGATGCGGTCAGCCTCTGGAAGGCACAAGGCTCTCTCTACCTGTGCTTCCCATCTGACAGTGGTGGCCTTATTCTATGGAACTGGTATCTTCATGTACATGAGACCCCAGTCAAAGACCTCCAGGGCTGGGGGCAAGATCATCGCGGTGTTCTACACTGTGATCACACCCATGCTCAACCCCTTGATCTATAGCCTAAGGAACCAAGATGTAAAGGGGGCTCTCAGAAGAGCTCTGGCAAAACAGAGGACATGAAGAGCACTCAATGGGACATGATGTCAGCTGTTATTATAAGATGATTGACTTCTGAATATGAAGGGATGGAGTGAAAAGTAGCTCTGACGGTCAACATCTGCCCTGCCAGTTCATAAAAGGCACATCATTCCCGCTGCAAACTCAACAAGCATCATGGCTCGCCCAAGGACAAGCCACAGCTTTCATGCGTCAAAGCAACACCCTTTATTGAATGACTACTCTTTTCTTACTCCCCGAAAAATCTTGTTTCTCTAAAATCATAGACTCTCTGTAAGTGATTTCCTTAAATCTTATCAATAAGGTGAATTATCTTAACTTTGGCTATCTTAACTATACATGAAGTATGTAAAGGGCCTTGATAGAAGAATTCTCAATTTTTAACTCAGATGCAGAACTTCAGATAAGGGTTTTTGGATGCCACATTTCACATCTATCTTAATTTTGTAGTTTCCAAGGAACCAAGACCCTGCAGGTACTTTGTGGTTTAGACCTGATTTGAACCCCATTACACACAGCCCTGCTTTGAAATAAATCTATGAAATATTTATTCATTTACCTTTTACTTTAACCATACTCTTTCTCCTAAATCCTAGTGTGTGGTATTCCTCTTTACAGTGGATCAATAAATCTGATTTTATCTGACTATAGGCTTATTCCTGGTGTCCTAGGCTGATTGTATGGACAGGAGGAGAGCAATGATCAGAAGCAGAAGATTTGGTCAAATGTGAATGAATAAATAAACTCATTCATTCACTATGTATTATTGAATAATTATAGAACATAATGCTAAATAAAATAGAAATACTTCCTTTCCTTATGTATACATAAATATTGATAATATACATATAATATGGACACATATTGGCAAATTATGATAAATGGAATAAGGGAAGTACTAATCAAGGGCAGTGGCAGACAAGCTGCATACAAAGATTGGAAGGAGAAGTAGTCACATTGAGAAGGGTCTTCTATGTAAAGGGGGTTTGTGGGCAAAGACTGGAGACAGCTTCCTCTGTCTGAGGGGATAAAGAAAACTAGTGAGAAGCAGGAGGTGTGTGGTGAGCAGACAATAGCCAGACCATGCAGGACTAAACTGACTGTGGTAAGGAGCAGCAATTTATCCTTAGAAATATGTAAGTACTATCAAGAAGGGTGATATGACACAACTAGTTTTGGAGGTTTTTCTGAATGCTGTAGAGCAGACAGATGCACACGTGTGTGTCACAAATGTCTGGAAACGATTCCTGCATTTTGAAGCTTTTCAACCATTGATATCTTCAGAAAAGAATCATTCCTTAAATTAGTTCAGTTCAGTCGCTCAGTCGTGTCCGACTTGCTGCGACCCCATAAATCGCAGCGCGCCAGTCTTCCCTGTCCATCACCAATTCCCGGAGTTCACTCAGACTCTTGTCCTTCGAGTCAGTGATGCCATCCAGCCACCTCATCCTCTGTCATCCCCTTCTCTTCCTGCCCCCAATCCCTCCCAGCATCATAGTCTTTTCCAATGAGTCAAATCTTCACATGAGGTGGCCAAAGTACTGGACTTTCAGCTTTAGCATCATTCCTTCCAAAGAAATCCCAGGGCTGATCTCCTTCAGAATTCCTTAAATTAAGAGAACAGCAAAAACAAACAATCAAACAGAAAGCTTAAAGATGGCCTTTGAGTAGAGAAGTAGTGGTTTCTAAAATTTCATCACTTGCTTATTTCACAATTTAGAATAAAATAAAAAGAAAATAATTTCTGTTTTATAGATGTCCAATAACTAAATGCAACTATTTATTTTAATTAAATACAAAGATTGTACACAATCTAAAAGAGGACTATCTCTGGTCAAACAAGTGAAGGAAACATCACTGATTTTAAAAATGTTTTAAATATTAAAAGCAGGGGCTTTTTATTTAAGATTGTAATTCCAATGTAGGTGTCATGGATTCAGTCACAGGTTGAGAAACTAAGATCCCACATGCTGTGCAGCCAAAAATAAATAAATTCATTAAAAAAGTAAAAAGGCATCAACCTTCTCTTTATCTTTGTCTAGGTATCTCTAATCTCTCTAGAAGAGATTTATTATAAAATAATTTTAAAATGTATATATTATAAACCTGTCAAAATTTCTTCTGAAATGGTTTTCACTTTTTGGACATACTATATTAATTTTAAGAAAAAAATTGCAATTACTGTAGGTATAGAAACACTACTATCATACATCAGGGTACCAGGTTTCTCAATAGGTATCTTTGTCCTTTAAGAGAACAAAATTAATATTACTTTTAGAAAACATGAGGGCTGTACAATATTGAAAAGGAGAAAAGTCACAGGGAAACAAATTATTTGTTATCAGTACCTCTATTCCAAAATCATCTGAAAGCTGAACTGCTTCTTTGATATCATCTACTTTGCTTTTTTTTCCTTCACTTACACATCAATAGTGCCTTTTTGGCGCATTTGAACTTTCAATGGTTCAGCCATAAACCGTAGGCAATGAGGGGCTTTCAACAAATGCTTCACAACACAATACTGTCTATATCTTGACGCATCAGTTAATCAAAAATATCAGATTGAATACAGCCATGTACCAGACCTTCATAAGTTGCCCCAAAGCCCTTCTCAGTTCTAATCATACCTATCATTTTTGATAAGGCTGTACATTTCTGTTTTCAGAATACTGCTCTAGGAGCCAGTAGGAGTCAGCTCTCCTCCCAGCTCCACTGTTTAAGAGCACACTGGCATGCTGTTTGGGCTTCCCAGGTGGCTCTAGTGGTAAAGAACCTGCTTCTAATGCAAAAAAGACATAGAAGACACCAGCTCGATCTTGTTATGTCATATGATTTGAGGATGAAAAGAGACCACCTTCAAGTTTCACAGTCTACCAAGAAACCTCCCTGTGCTGTCTTGTTTGACTCTTTGTGGTTCCATGGACTGAAGCCCACCAGACTCCTCAGTCCATGAAAATTTCCAGGCAAGAATACTGGAGTGGGTTGCCGTTTTCTGCTTTAGGGGACTTTCCCCACCCGGGGGTTGAACTTGAATCTCTCGTGTTTCCTGCATTGGCAGTAGGTTCTTCACCACTGGCACCACTGGCTTCATATAAAAAGAGTATGTGTTTTAATGTTATAGAAAAATCACCTGTGCTGTACTTTCCTAGCACAAAGGACTGCTGGGAGGATTCCCTGGAGGAGGGCATGGCAACCGCCTTCTGTATTCTTGCCTGGAGAATCCCATGGACAGAGGGGCTTGGTGAGCTATAGTCCTTAGAGTCACAAAGAGTCAGGCACGACTGAGTGACTAACACTTTTTTGTACTTCTAAGACGTGGGATATCCAAGCAAATGCCTAAGATGAAGCTGAAATCATGCTGAATTTCAGGTATCATCCGTGGATGGCATTCATAGTGCAGATTTTATTATGGAATCCTATTCCTGTCTCCAGAAGCCAAGTCTGGTGAAGAGGCTTATTTCACTAACATTTGATCTAATAGAGTTAAATACAAAGATACCAAAACAGCTGTTTTCAGACCACCTCAAGTGGCTGCTTAGTTTCAGTGCTTGGTTGTTTGAAGTGATCTAGGCATCAAGTTGGAGAAGGCAATGGTACCCCACTCCACTGCTCTTGCCTGGAAAATCCCATGGACGGAGGAGCCTGGTAGGCTGCAGTCCATGGGGTCACTAAAATTCGGAGACTACTGAGCGACTTCACTTTCACTTTTCACTTTCATGCATTGGAGAAGAAAATGGCAACCCACTACAGCATTCTTGCCTGGAGAATCCCAGGGACGAGGGAGCCTGGTGGGCTGCCATCTATGGGGTCGCACAGAAGGCATCAAATACTTCAAGTCACTCCTTTCTTTTCATAAATGTTTCTCAGTGTCCATATGAGGTTTCTATTGCCATGGCAACACCCAGGCACATGTTATATAATGTCTGTGTTTCAAGGCATTTATACACAAATGTGCACAACTATCGCGTCCACAAGTGCAGCTTAGCAGTGAAAGGATTTGCTATTCAGAAGAGTAGGGTTTTGAGCAGTTCAGCAGGCCAGAGAATGAGGGCTTTTGGGAGAGTGGTATGTAAGCTGATCCTTGAAAGAAAAGACAAGTTTAAATATTCCAAGACGTGGAGTTCAGACTATTAGAGAAGCAGGAAGTAAAGATGGAGGGAGTAGAAAGCTGGGAGGAATACAGAGGTAGAAAAATGTGAAGGCCATTCAAGAGATAACTTTATAGGAGAAGTTTTGCCCAAAACAAGCAGGGGGAAATAATATCAGAGGAGTGGTTTAAGGAAGAGGACCTAGACTACTAAGCAAAGGACTCTGGCAATTTTAGAGTTCCCATGTTAGGGAACAGGGGCAATAACGGGATAGGATGAGGAATCTTAATTCTCTCTAAGGGGCTTCCCAAGTGGCACTAGTGGTAGAGATGCAGGAGTGTAGGAGACACAGTTTCTCCTCGGTTGGAAAGATCCCCTGGAGGAGGGCATGGAAACCGACTCCAGTATTCTTGCCTGGAGAGTCCCATGGACAGAGGAGCCTGGCGGGCTACAGTCCATGGGGTCTCAAAGAATCAGACACGACTAAGCCACCGAACTGAACTGATGCCTGTCAACTAGGTGAAGTCAGAAATGATAGATAGACAGATAGATAGATAGATTTAAGCACCAATTGTTGAAAAAATAATCTCACCTGAGCTTTTATAGCTTGAGAGGAAGCTGAATTCAGCCTCAGCTTTATCTTACTCTGCTGGGCTTCCCTGGTGGCTCAGAGGTTAAAGTGTCTGCCTGCAATACGGGAGACCTGGGTTTGATCCCTGGGTTGGGAAGACCCCCTGTAGAAGGAAATAGCAGCCCACTCCAGTACTCTTGCCTGAAGAATCCCCATGGACAGAGGAGCTTTGTGGGCTACAGTCGATGGGGTCGCAAAGAGTCGGACGACTGAATGACTTCACTTTCACTTATCTCACTCTGACATCTTCTGTATTAACCGCGTCTACATCAGTTTTTGCCCTTAGTTGCTCTTAGTATGATGTTTACCAGTTCTTTGTTGATTAAAGGAAATAGCCATTAAAAAGGTCTTTGTAGTCTATTGTAGAGAATATGATCAAAATCAAAATACTTACCTTTATTATGATTGTATTCCTGGATAAAGTTTTTAATGGATGAAAGATAATTCAAGCCTTTGTAAACACCAGACATTTATGTATACTTATTTGAGCAAACTAATAGGGTAGGTAAAGTGTAAATAACGCCTTCATTTTATTGTTGGAAAGACTGCAGTACAGAGACATTGCAGGATTTCTGTGACATGATTCTGGGTGGGACTGACTAAGACTAAGGTGATTTGACTTCTCTCCACTTTTCTCTTTCATTATAAGTTGATATAATGCTTAACCACCACTTACATGGAAAAAAATTAATTTCTTCATTTAATTGCATCACAATTACAGTGATATTTTTCATAGTTAAGATATAAATGAAACAAAAATAGAAGGAATTTAAGTTTATTCAATAATTTATGAAACAGATTTTTAATAGAGATCACTGCATATTATGGACAAATGCTAAAAAGTAAGCATTATTATTCTCATTTAGTAGGTAAAGAAATGTAGGCGTATAGAGACTTATTAAGTTGTCCAAAGTGTTAAAACAGAAAGAAATAGCAGAATCTATATGAGGACTATTTTCAGATACTATTTTCAAAAAGCCTGAATATTTGTCATTGGTCAGAGTGGAAAGTAGAGCCCTTGAATCAACTTTTGACTCTGTTACTTACATTTGACAAGTTTATTGATCTTTCTGAATATTGGTTTTATCCTCTTTAAAATGGGAATAATGCTTACCACTATTTTTTGTTGTAGGAAGCTAAAGAAACAAAGTGATTCATTTACTCACTGGATACAACTATCAATTAAGAAAGAAAAAAATGATAGTCTCTTTAATATTAAAGTCACTGAATATTGATTTGAGACATAAAAATGATATTCAGAGATCTTTCTGGTGGCGAAGCTACTCAGTTCAGTTCAGTTCAGTTACTCAGTTGTATCCAACACTTTGTGACCCCATGAATTTCAGCACACTAGGCCTCCCTGTCCATGACCAACTCCCGAAGTTCACCCAAACTCATATCCATCGAGTCGGTGAAACAGTCCAGCCATCTCATCCTCTGTCGTCTCTTTCTCACCCTGCTCCCAATACCTCCCAGCATCAGTCTTATCCAATGAGTCAACACTTTCCATGAGGTGGCCAAAGTATAGGAGTTTCAGCTTTAGCATCAGTCCTTCCAATGAATACCCAGAACACCTTTAGAATGGACTGGTTGGATCTCTTTGCAGTCCAAGCGACTGTCAAGAGGCTTCTCCAACACCATAGTTCAAAAACATCAATTCTTCAGCACTCAGCTTTCTTCACAGTCCAACTTTCACATCCATAAATGACCACTGGAAAAACCATAGCCTT
>SJYC01019903.1:0-18837 GCA_006408675.1 Madoqua kirkii
CATGATGATTTTGACTGTAATTTAGAAAGTTCTGCTTACTGATGCCTGAAGTCACTTCACAGAGGCTGAGACTTTCCATGCCATGCAGAGTGGCCATAGTTTGTTGCCGCTTGGTCACTCAGCCATGTCTGACTCTGCAACCTCATGGACTCTAGCATGCCAGGCTTCCCTGTCCTTCATCATCTCCCTGAGTTTGCTCAGACTCATGTCCTTTGAGTCAGTGAAGCCATCCAACCATCTCATATTTAAACTATATTTCTCTATTTAATTTGAAAGAATCTGGAATAAAAAAACTGCAATTTAACGGCAACAACAAGACTCAAATTTTTGAGACTGACCTTTTTTGAGAGCCTAGTGGATAGGAAAAGGAAAAAATAGGCTGCAGAATATTAACGTTTTTTGAGCATTATTCATCAGAGATTCTGCAGGGTAACTTCCTTATCTGGTCAACTAAATTTTCTGATGGTACCACGACTGAGATCAGAAAACTCTATGAAGAAAAGTCATATCCCCGTTAGTCAGCATTACCTCTGTTTTATGATGAATAAATGGTAGTTGCTTGTTTTTTTGGACTTGAGAGTCCCATGGCTCTCCATGAAGACTGCCTTACAACTTGTCAGTGGTTTCTCTTTTATGGTGTCAATCTCACATTCTTATTTCCAAGGTGAATTCTCAGAAAACTCCATGGAGCTCTCATTGCATCCTAACTTCTGATGGTTCTCATCTCGGTAGTAGGGAGATAAAATGCTGTCTGTTTTCTAAGACAGTTATTTCTTTGGCTGTGCCAGGTCTTAGTTGCAGCATGTAGAATCTTTGCTGCAGCTTGTGGAATCTTTGCTGCTTCATGTGGGATCTGTCATTGCAGCACATGGACTCTCGTTGTGGCACATGGGCTCGGTAGTTGAGACGAGCTGGTTCCAGGAGCTGTGGAGGATAGGCTTAGTTGCTCTGGGCATGTTTGATCCTAGTTCCCTGACCAGGAATTGAATCCATGTCCCCTGCATTGCAAGGTGGATTCTTATCCACTGGACTGCCAGGGAAGCCCCTGTCTGGTGCCTCTTTGAATGACACTTAAACTGGGTTTAGAAGTTGATTATTTTCCTGTTCTGAAGCTCCTTGAGACTTTCTGCTTCACAGCGCGGGCTGACTAGGACCTGCCCTGCCTGTCCGTGGTTAGTTACTCCTGTGTTGTTCATGGTCTCATTCCACCACCGTGCTGTCACCTAGGGTCCTTTCAGCCCTGTGTCCCTTACCATTGATCTCTTGGTGCCGTGTGATCTTTCTTCCAGCTTCCACCCACACTCCTGTATAATGATGAATTCACTGTTAACTGAAGAAAGGTTATTTATTTGCTTATTAAGTAAACTTTATTGTTTGCCAATTATGTTTCAGAATCTGTGTTGATAGGAGCCTACTGTATTTTCTGTTAGGTAGGTAGAATCGGGAAACGGAGTCCAAAATGGTGGTGGCTTAAAAACAAGGAAGGTCAAAGGAAGGTCCAAGGACCAGAGTGGAGACTTCAGGTAGAACAAACAGCACTCCTGGCTAAGCCCAGTTTGCATAGGGCGGGGCCAGGTGGAGGAAAAAACATATAAAAGGAAGAGCCAAAGCGCTCTTGCACGCTCTCTCTCTCCCTCTCTCTCTCTCTCTTTCTCTCTCTCTCCCATTCTCCTGCTATCTTCTAAATAAAATAGAGCTGTAACACTGATTTGCCTAAGAGCTGTAACACGGTTTGTCCAAGACCTGAGAGCTGTGATGCGCCGAGGGCTCTAATGTCCATTGCTCCAAATCTTTGTTGTAACAAGACAAAGAACCAGGGAACATACACTTATGTGACATCTATGGTGCCGTAACATACACTCATGTGACATTTTCCCTCTAAGGAAAGGCTAATTTTTAACCAAAATAATGCAAATGTTGCCTGAATTGCTAGAGATAAAGCAATGTACCTTTTAAGTCTTTGTGTCCCCCAGCATTTAGTGCAAATTACATTGATTACATTGCACTGAGAGAAATTAATTGGGGAGGTATCTTCTCAAAGTGACATAGATAATATAAATGATCATCATATGTTGATCAGTTTATTTGAGACTCTATCTCTTATATGGAAGATACATTTAGGTGATGGGAGACTTGTAAGCATCAATCTAGACTACATACGCTGATAAGTATTTCTTATTCTAGACAGCAGGAAGGAGAGTCAGAGTGGGGGAAGACGAGTCAGGGTGTGGGAAACTCTTGCTTATCAGTCAGCTATCTGTATGTATTTGATGCAACAATTCACATGCATTCATCCATTTATCTACAGATTCCATTGATGAGGTGGGTGTCGGTATTCCTACATAAAAATGAGAAAGCTGAGATATAAAGAGGTTTGATGCATTTATCCAAAATCACACAATCAGTGACAGATAGCCACGACTGAAAGTCAGGTCAATCTTTGCTCTTGCTGCCTCTCTTTACCTCCCTCAATTAGTCCATTACCGTGATTCAGGCAGCATAATTTCCCTTATGTACCCAAAGTCCTTATACAAGGCAAGATCAGAGATTGAACTAACCTGCTCTTTTGTGGATATTTTTAATGTTCCCAAGGGGACCAGACCACTAACTGTTGCGATGACATTAAAAGGGTGTTTAATGGTGATTAGAGGGGCTCCTCTGGTGTTTCAGTGATGAGGAATCTGCTTGCCAGTGCAGGGGACATGGGTTAGATCCCTGGTCTGGGAAGATCCCACATGCCAGAAAGACCTGGTGCTGGAGCTACTAAGCCTGTGCCACAACACCCAGCACCCTGGGGTCTGTGAGCTGCAACTGCTGAAGCCCACACACCGGAGCCCGTGCTGTGCAACGAGGGAGCACCGTAATGAGAAGCCTGCGGCTGCAGTGAGAAGGCAATCCCTGCTCGTGGCAATTAGTGAAGGTCTGATGCAGCAATGAAGCAATCAATCAAAAAAAAAAAAAAAAATCCGAACAGTGGTTAGGAATACTCACCTGAAAATTCATTCTATTTAGCCCCAAGTATACCAAGGGTAAAGGAGAGCGACATGAAAGAGACATGTGAGTCCCTTAGTTGCAGAGGGGAAAAAAAAAAGTATATTAAAATGATGTGAAATGAGGAACACAGTCCCCAGAGCCATAAGAACAGGAAATATATCCTATTTAAAATGTCAGGATGCTTACTCCAGACTCTGGTCGAGGGACTCTCCAACTGGAAATAGCTGCAAACGGTATTACAAATATACTGCAGCAATGCACTCTATATTTTGAAATGTATTTTACATTTTAGCACATTGGGATTCTTACCTTAAGGAAAAGTAAAAATAAGAAGGACTCAGTCTCTGCTGAATGTGAGTGATTCTTTCATGACAGGGAAGGAATAAGTGTTTCAGTTTTCTTGTCTCTGTAATGGTTGATGTCTAAAGTCCTTTACAACTGTGTCTACTGCTTAACCTGGGACAATTAGAGGAAACTTTTCTGAAAAGTTTTTATGTTTCCTTGCCTCCTAATTTTCTTTTTCTGGTGAATTTGGGTATTGGATAAGAACAAGCAAAGGGATCAAGTAGAAGTCAATCAATTAAGAAAGGTAAGAAAAAAAATATTAAAGCTATGTCCCGTGTAGCTTACTGATCTGAAGAAAAATTCACAGTCTTGTTAATTTTTCCAATTATTCACAGACCCAAGGTTCCAAGAATACAAAATGACTAAGAAAGTATATTAAATAACTGCTCTGTCCATTTTTATCAACACAAAATTTCTTAGTCTTTAGGAGAAAGCTAAGGAGAATAAATAACATATGACTTGAATGCTTTTTGAAACCCCAGAGATTTTAAGGAAATCTTACTATTATTTTCACAAACTTGAAGAAATTGAAAACCCAGATGAAGAATCTCTGGACTAGATGGTTGACTGCAAACTCTCAGCTGGGGGAAAGAGTATATTTCACAAAAACAAGTATTTGCTAAGGAAGAGGAGAGAATGAGGCACGTAATTTGCAATGCTAAATGTAAAATGAATGGGATTCTGCTAAAAGACAAATTAATGAGAGTGAGTTCTGAAAAAGGCAATTTTCAGCCACTGTATTTTCTTTTTAGCAGATATACACATTTTTTCCTAATGTAGGTAAATGGATTCTAATGTATTAATGCAGTTCTGAGAATTACAATATCAACATCTCTGTATGATAGGTGCTCACACCTATCATTGACAAGGTCCTTAAAAATGACCTTGAATGCTAAGAGAAGGAGAACTTCACTGACTGGGTATAAATTAGACATCCATGGGCTGTCTCTGGGACTCTGAGCAGTAGTCACCAATCTTTTGTACCTCTCATTCCTCATGTGCAAAAAGAGGACTATAATACTGCCTACTTCATAGAATTTACATTAAATAATGCAGGAAGCATACTTAACACAGAGCGTGCAGATCATAGGGAATGATTAACCTAGTTTAGTACCTGTTATTTTTACACACTGTTGCCTTTCTTTATGTGCCTAACACACACACAAATGTTTCTAGAGCATTTTATTCTTTCTGCTATTTCTGATGGAAAAGTACTCTCATGGAAGCTTTCTTGTTGAAGATGAGAGGAAAAGACTCTTTCCTTCTTTTTAATACCTGCTGAAGATGCTCTTCTGTGAAGTTCAAACAGCACATTTTTAGTTCAAGGACAAGGACCTAGGCTGAATATCTGCCCAGTGAAATCAGAAGAGGGGCAGTGTAGTTCTGAAGAACAAATAATGTGGCATCGAGAGGCCTATGTTCTATCCAGCATTCACCACTGATTAGCTGAGACATTCCTATACTTCACTGACCTCACCTAACAAAAGGTTATCTTCTTAAACTCATGGGCTTATTCTTGATTATCTCCCTCACTGAATTGTGGTGAGGTTTAGATAAGATAATAGGTGCAGTGATACATTGAAAGTATTACAGTACTATATACAAATGCCAGGCTTTTGGCTTATTGGAATATTGAGTCCCTGTCCCAGTGGAAACTGAGCAGATCTGAGCATGACTAGACACTTCTTGTACACTGGTGTCTGTAAGAATGGAACCAGATCCTGCCACCCTACCCCCAAGCTGTGCTCAGTAGATCCTTTAACATCAATATTAGCACAGGTGCTGAGATACTTTGATCTTCTGTTTTAAGTTTTTTTAAAAAAGATTTATGTTAATTCAGTTCAGTCACTTCCGTTCAGTTTAGTTCAGTCACCCAGTTGTGTTCGACTCCTTGGGACTCCATGAATTGCAACACGCCAGGCCTCCCTGTCCATCACTAACTCCTGGAGTTCACCCAAACTCATGTGCATGGAGTCAGTGATGCCATCCAACCATCTCATTTTCGGTTGTCCCCTTCTCCTCCTGCCCCCGATCCCTCCCAGCATCAGGGTCTTTTCCAATGAGTCAACTCTTTGCATGAGGCAGCCAAAGTATTGGAATTTCAGGCTCAGCATCAGTCCTTCCAATGAACACCCAGGACTGATTTCCTTTAGAATGGACTGATTGGATCTCCTTGCAGTCCAAGGGACTCAAGAGTCTTCTCCAGCACCGCAGTTCAGAAGCATCAATTCTGCAGTGCTCAGCCTTCTTCACAATCCAGCTCTCACATCCATACAGTTGCTTAGTCATGTCTGACTGTTTGCGACATGGACTGCAGCACACCAGGCTTCCCTGTCCATCACCAACTCCTGGAGCTTGCTCCAGCACATGCCCATTGAGTCAGTGATGCCATCCAACCATCTCCTCCTCTGTCATGCACTTTTCCTCCTGCCTTCAATCTTTTCTAGCCTCAGGGTCTTTTCCAATGAGTCATTTCTTCACATCAGGTAGCCAAAGTATTGGCAGTTCAGCTTCACCATGAGTCTCTTCTGTCCATGGAAAGTTCTAGGCAAAAATACTGGAGTGGGTTGCCATTTCCTTCTCCAGGGGAACTTCCCCACCCAAGGATCGAACCTGAAGCTCCTGTATTGGCAAGCTCATTTACCATACAGCCAGCAGGGAAGCCCAAGTGTTGTGTATTCATCTGACCAAATAGGATGTTCTATGTTTTCTCTTGCAGCTCAAATGGTCAGATATATGAAAGAGATGCAAACCAGGAATCAAACAGAAGTGACAGAATTCATTCTCTTAGGACTCTCCGACGATTCAGAGCTACAGGCCATCCTCTTGGGATTATTTCTGTTGATCTATATGGCAACCATGGTGGGTAATTTGGGGATGATTGTGTTAATTAAGATGGACCCTTGTCTCCACACCCCCATGTACTTTTTTCTCAGCAGTCTCTCCTTTGTCGATGCCTCTTACTCTTCCTCTGTCACTCCTAAGATGCTGGTGAACCTTGTGGCTGAGAGGAAGACCATTTCTTTTAATGGGTGTGCTGCCCAGTTCTATTTCTTCGGCATATGACCGCTACGTAGCCATTTGGAACCCTTTGCTGTATCCAGTTCTCATGTCTGGGAGAATTTGCTTCTTGCTAGTGGCTACCTCGTTCCTCGCAGGTTTTGGAAAGCAGCCATACACACAGGAATGACTTTCAAGTTGTCCTTCTGTGGCTCCAATAAGATGAATCATTTCTACTGTGATACACCACCTCTGCTCAAACTCTCTTGCTCTGATACCCGCATCAATGGTATCGTGATCATGGCTTTCTCCAGCGTTATTGTCATAAGCTGTGTTATGATTGTTCTCACTTCCTACCTGTGCATCCTCGTTGCCGTCTTGAGGATGCCCTCCTTGGCGGGCAGGCACAGAGCCTTCTCCACCTGTGCCTCTCACCTCATGGCCGTCACCATATTCTTTGGGACGATTCTCTTCATGTACTTGCGTCCTACTACCAGCTACTCGATGGAGCAGGACAAGATTGTCTCTGTCTTTTATACGGTAGTGATCCCCATGCTAAATCCGCTCATCTACAGCTTGAAAAATAAGGATGTGAAAGGGGCCTTAAAGAAGATCTTACAGCAACAGATACTGTGAAGCCATGTTACATATCACCCTATTATGTGGAATAAGAATGTTTTCAGGTTAATTGTATTGTCTAATTGCTTGAATTGTTTTTCTGTGTTAAAATATTTTGTTTAAAATGAGATGTTTTCTTAATTTCCTGGTGTTCTAAATGTGTATTTATTAGCCTATAGTATGAATCAATGCAGTGAAGGAAGACAATGTCTGGTAAAAATATATATATATCAAAATACTTGGAATTAGCTGACCTAGATTTAAATCTCAATTTCAATATTGAGCTTTTTCACTCTTAATTTTGTGTATATATATATATATATATATATATATATATATATATGTATGTATATGACTTTTGATTGGATCTTGGAAAATAGACTCTGAGACAGATATTTGTATTTAGGAAATTTATTGGAGAGTGTTCCCAGGAACAATACTGATAAAGAAATAAGGGAAATAGGATTGGGTAAAAGAAACTAATTTGTGATGAAATTGCAACAGAATATTCAGCCAGTTCCATGTGGAGATCTGGAGTTGAGATTATCCTTCTCAGAGATGTTTCAAATTTGAAGAGGTATTTATACCTCCATAATACCTGCTTTAGATATGGGTCACCCGCTGGAAGTGGTCTAATTTTCAGAATGACAGTGCCTTTCAGCAGGGATATTCCAAGAGTAGAGCTCAGTTATGAGGTGTGAGCTGTCAATAACCTAGGAAGCTGGGGAAGTAAATACTTCAATACTGAAAGTCCAATCTGGGTAGTATATCACAGCGTCTATTACACATAGTAACACCCTTCCATTCACATGGATGTCAAGAGTACAAATACTATAGAAGAAAGTCTTAGCTGTTTAACAGTAAGGGTGCCATAGCAATAATGGGGGCATAGTTTACCGACTTTGTGAATTAACTGAAATATTTTGGAGTGTAGTAATCTCAAAGTCAAAGTGTTCTAACTTTTTGTTTGTAGCCCAGCCAAAGTTTCACATAAATTTCAATAAACATTTATCAAACACAATTATCTACTTATTGCTCATTGTAGTGGGGGTAGGGGCTGTCAATACTGGAACAACAGAGGAAAAAAACTGTCTTTCATGAGATGATATGTTGAAGAAGGACTAAGTAATGATTTGGAATCAGCTAAATGTCTGTTTCCTATGTCTTTCCATCCCACTCATCTCTACAGACCAGAAGTTGGAATACTAATGTTCCAAGTGAGACCACTTCATCCCCAAAAGTTTTGTTAGAGACCACAAAGGAGGAGATAACTCATCCTATCCCCCTGGAACAGCCCTCCTAACTCCTGTTAATTCCACTTTTAATTATTAACCAACGTTTCTCTCAAAGACGTTAGTGGAAAAATGTATTCAGCAGGTAACACATGCTGAAGATATTCCATGTGAGAAAACAAAATTCTTGATTTCATTAAACTTGATTTGAGTGAAGAAGACTTCATTGTCAACAGCAAAATGTGTATGCATGTGTGCACAGGCATTTGTTCCTGCTTGTGTGGGATGCATGTGTGTGACGTGGATAAGAGTTGTGCTTTAAAGAAATTAAAGTGAGAGAAAAGGGTTGTGTGGGAGCAGAGCAACCTATGAAAATAACATTTGAGCAAGTCTTGCACATGAGTAATGTTGCAGGCATGTCTGTGGTGAATACAAAGGCCCTGAGGGGAGAGCCCCCTCGGTTTGTTAAAAGAGTAGTAAGGGAACAAGTATACGTGGAACAGAGTGAGCAAATAAAAAGAGAGAAAAAAACTGCGATCAGGAAGGTGTCTGGGAGTGAAGGATCCCTTGGAGTAGGTTATGGTAACTCATTCCAGTATTCTTGCCTATTAAAATGATATGAGTATGGATTATATTTTCAGTGGAATTGTGAAACTTTGAGGCAAGACCTAATAAATTTTATATCATTTAATTTAATTCAGTATTATTCACAATGGAGTCTTAGGACCATAAAAGAGATTTTGTACTTCAAATGCCTAACTTATTCACAGAGGTATAAGTGACTCCCTGGGGAGAAAATAGTTCAATTATCTCAGCGAAAAATAAATGGATGTCTTAATTTGGGGTTAGTATATTTCAGGCTTTCATTTTTTTAGTGTTTTGCAAAGATGATTAAATCTCAAGAGCATCATCACAATCTTAATAATCTGACCCTCAGCCTCAAATTCAGAAGTAGCATCTTATACAATTTGTTGAATTAATTAACCATATCTTAAATCTGTCACAGCTGAGTTCCTTATGCCACTTCCATTTTCATCAAAGCTAGAAATTTCACGCTATAAGGAAAAAAATTGTATTCCTCCAAAAACCAATAAATAAAACTAAACTTATAAACACCACTACTTTCAGTGAGTATGTCTTAAGGACAGCAGGTAAGATGATTTAATTTATCTCTAAGTGGTTAGATATAGAAATCTTCAAAGAGGATTCAAAAACCATTCAAGGAATTAAGACAAAAACCTCTCAGTGCTCTGTGACAACCTGGAGGGACAGAATTGACAAGGAGGGAGGCTCAGCATGGAGGGGACACGTGTGCCTATGGCCGATTCATATTGATGTAGGCAAAAACCATCACAATATTGTAAAGTACTTATTCTCCAATTAAGTAAATGAATAAAAATTTTAAAAACACTGTACCTCTAAATTGCAATATGTCTGAAACACTGAATTTATGGTTAGCAACTAAACTAACACAATTTTTTTTAGAAGAAAGGGGTTTAGGATAACTAATAATAGATGAGGATTTTATAGAATATTCAACCTATGCATACACATACAAACACGCATGTACACAGGCATCTCTCTGTGTATATGTGTGTGTATGTGTGTGTGTGTGTGTGTGTGTGTGTGTGTGTGTGTGAAGCTGCTGCTGCTAAGTTGCTTCAGTTGTGTCCAACTCTGTGCGACCCCATAGATGGCAGCCCACCAGGCTCTGCTGTCCCTGGGAGTCTCCAGGCAAGAACACTGGAGTGGGTTGCCATTTCCTCCTCCAATGCATGAAAGTGAAAAGTGAAAGTCACTCAGTAGTCTTCAGCTCTTCGCGACCTCATGGACTGCAGCCTACCAGGCTCCTCCGTCCAAGGGATTTTCCAAGCGAGAGCACTGGAGTGGATTGCCATTGCCTTCTCGTGTATGAAGCAGGGAAATTTAATTAATTTTGTGCAGAAA
Organism: Madoqua kirkii; assembly: GCA_006408675.1. NCBI lineage: Eukaryota > Metazoa > Chordata > Mammalia > Artiodactyla > Bovidae > Madoqua > Madoqua kirkii. The sequence continues at coordinate 10,137 of SJYC01019903.1, forward strand.
GAATGCCAAAGCACTTGGCATATTTAATACAGTGTGTAGTACATTAAATAAAATTATTTTATGCTCTTGTAGGCACACTTTGAGAAACTACTGTAATTGCAGCCTTTATCTATCTACATATATATATATATATACATGTAAACACACACACATATAAGATCATATGTCATATAGAATATAATTCCATTTATATCATATATAGATAATGTATATATATATATATTTATATTTATATGTATAAAGTGGAGATCTACAAAATGGCTGTGAATTCTTTAAGCGGTATTTTACAGATTGGAATTAAACTGATTTTAGGGAAAGAACAGTCAGTTAAAGGACTATTGTAGAAATCTAGGTGAAAGATGATGTTGGCTTGAGCCTTAATGGTAGAAATAAAGATGGAAGGAGGCAGCTGGTTTATTGATTGGGATATTTTGAAAACAGAGATAACATAATTATCTGATAGACTAGTTGCATAGTGTGTGAGAAAGAAAAGAGAACAGTTTCTTCGATATTTATTTGCTTGTATTCATTTTTTATTTGAACACATGGAAGTAGAGAGTTGTCACTGACTTGAGACAGAGAATGTTATGTTTGGGAAAATTAAAGGAAGACATGAGCAAATCAGCTTTGAGTCAGGTTGAAACATTATTTGATATTAATGTGAAAATGTGAGTAAGGGATTGCATTATAAGTCTGGGATTTGGGAAAGAGGTCAGGGCTGAAATAAATTCAGGAGCTGTAAATACGTAGATAGTATTTAAAATCACTGCAGATGGTGACTGCAGCCATGAAATTAAAAGACGCTTACTCCTTGGAAGAAAAGGTATGACCAACCTAGATGACATATTCAAAAGCAAAGACATTACTTTGCCGCCTAAGGTCTGTCTAGTCAAGGCTATGGTTTTTCCAATAGTTACATGTATGGATGTGAGAGTTGGACTGTGAAGAAAGCTGAGCACTGAAAAACTGATGCTTTTGAACTGTGGTGTTTGAGAAGACTCTTGAGAGTCCCTTGGACTGTGAGGAGATCCAACCAGTCCATTCTGAAGGAGATGAGCCCTGGGATTTCTTTGGAAGGAATGATGCTAAAGCTGAAACTCCAGTACTTTGGCTACCTCATGCGAAGAGTTGACTCGTTGGAAAAGACTCCAATGCTGGGAGGGATTGGGGGCAGGAGGAGAAGGGGACAGTTGAGGATGAGATGGCTGGATGGCATCACTGACTCAATGGAAGTGAGTCTGGGTGAACTCCAGGAGTTGGTGATGGACAGGGAGGCCTGGCGTGCTGCGATTCATGGGGTCGCGAATAGTCGGACACAACTGAGCGACTGAACTGAACTGAACTGACAGTCATGAGACTGAATAAGATCAGTCTGAAAGTAGAGTGTAAACAGAAAAAAAAAAAAATAGAAGATCACAAAATGAGTTCTGAGCTACTCCAATCTTAACAGTCAGAGAAAAGAGGAATAAACAAAGAAGGCTGAGAAGGAGCAACTCATATGGTAGGAGGAAAACTCAGAATATTTTGTCCTGGAAGGCAAGAGATGATAGTTTTTCAAGCAGTAGTTAGCAATTAACTCTGCCAAATATTATTATAGATCAGAAAGATGAAGACTGAGAATTGGCCACTGAATTTGGCAGCATAAAGGACCCTGACAACCTTGACAAGAACAATTTCTGTGGAGTGATGGAGTGAAAGCTTGATTAGAGTGGGCTTAGGAGAGAACAGGAAAAACTGACCTGAATTCAGGAAGTGTTATACATTCAAGCATGTCTCATATTTCATTGCCAAAGAGAATGCAGAGGAACTGGATAATAAACAGTGAAGGCACAAAGGTCAACAGAGGAGGTGAAAAACTTTGAGAGGTAAGGTAAGATATAGACAAGCAGGGGTTGATTATCAACAATTTCACACACACACATGGATATATGCTCATTTTAAAATAAAAGTTGCTGAGTTCACTAAAGAAATCTTTTTGTTGTTCTGCAGTATTTGGGAGAATGGCATTGAAACGTGTATAATATCATATATGAAACGAATCGCCAGTCCAGGTCCGATGCATGTTACTGGATGTTTGGGGCTGGTGCACTGAGACGACCCAGAGGGATGGTACGGGGAGGGAGGAGGGAGGGGGGCTCAGGATGGGGAAGTGTTGATGTATGGCAAAATCAATACAATATTGTAAAGTAATTAACCTCCAATTAAAATAAATAAATTTATATGAAAATAAATAAATAAAAAGCCTTCATATACATGTTCTTTGGACATTTTAGAAGTAATTTTACAGTAGAAAATACATTTTTTCTTTTCTTTTTTTTTTTTTTTGCGTGATTTATATCACTGATTTCTTTTTTTATCTCAGCAAGCAAATCATCCATTCTGAGACAAAAGGATGAGTAATCATTCGACAGTGACTGAATTTATTCTCCTGGAGTTCAGCGAGCATCCAGAGCTACAGAGTCTTCTTTTTATGGTATTTCTAGTCGTCTATATAACCACTGTGTTTGGAAAACTTGGCATGATCCTCTTAATCAATATTGACTCACATCTCCACACACCGAGGTATTTTTCCCCAGTAACCTGTCCCTTGTTGACTTCTGTTACTCTTCTGTCATTGCCCATAAAATTCTGGGCAGAGAACCCAGTCATTTCATTCAATGAATGTGCCATTCAGTTCTTCTGTTTGGGTTCTTTTGCTGGCATTGAGGGATTCCTGCTGACCATGATGGCCTATGACCATTACGTGACCATCTGCAAACCTCTCCGTTACATAGTCACTGCTGCTGCTGCTGCTGCTGCTGCTGCTAAGTTGCTTCAGTCCTGTTTGACTCTATGCGACCCCATAGACAGCAGCCTGCCAGGCTCCCCCGTCCCTGGAAGTCTCCAAGCAAGAACACTGGCGTGGGTTGCCATTTCCTCCTCCAATGCATGAAAGTGAAAAGTGAAAGTGAAGTCGCTCAGTCGTGTTCGATTCTTAGTGACCCCATGGACTGCAGCCTACCAAGCTCCTCCGTCCAAGGGATTTTCCAGGCAAGAGTACTGGAGTGGGGTGCCATCGCCTTCTCCAACATGGCCACTATGTCCCCCCAACTTAATGTCAATCTGGTGTTGGCCGCATGCCTCGCTGGCTTCAAAGATGCTGCCATTCACACTGGCCTCACCTTCCAGCTGTCTTTCTGCCACTCCAGTGTCCTCAGCCACCTTTTCTGTGACATTCCACCCTTCCTGAAACTCACTTGTTCTGACACTCATGTCAATGAAGCTGTCATTTTTGCTTTTGCCAGTTTTAATGAGCTGAGCTGCCTCCTGAACATTCTCATTTCCTATCTCTACATCCTCACTGCCATTGTTTGGATCTGCTCTGCTGAGGGAGGCACAAAACCTTCTCCATCTGTGCGTCACACCTGATGTGGTCACCATCTTCTTTGACACAATCCTGTTCATATATCTGCACCCCAGCTCCAGTTACTCAATGGACCAAGACAAAGTGGTGTCTGTGTTTTATATGGTGGTCATCCCCATGTTAAATCCTCTCATCTATAGTCTGAGAAGCAAGGAGGTCAAAACTCCCTTTGGCGATTTTTAAAATTTAAATTTATTTTAATTGGAGGCTAATTACTTTACAATATTGCATTGGTTTTGCCATACATCAACATGAATCCACCACGGGTGTACACGTGTTCCCCATCCTGAAGCCCCCTCCCACCTCCCTCCCTGTACCATTCCTCTGGGTCATCCCTGTGCACCAGCTCTTTTTAAAACATCCTATTTTGCTTCTGTACTTAGAATTGCCAAAGTGTGGGCTTTTTAGGACTCATGGGGAACTTAGAAATGATCAATCCACATGTGTTTACTCTGGCTCCATGTCATTCTGTCATGAGGTTTCCTGTTTTGTTTTTGCTTTTTCTTTTCTAATAGTGGAATTGGACCAAATATTCCAAGCATCCTTGGGAATATGATTGCTCTATATAAATCCCATTTATTCCAGAGAACCTATATGCTTGAAAAAACCTATTATCATAGTTCAACTTCCTGTTTAGAAGCATAAAACTCAAAATAGGCACATCTAAAATATATTGTAGGCTTTGTTCCAGACCACTGCAATACGTGAATGGCATAATAAAGCAAATTATACAATTTTTCCATTTCCCAGCTCATGTAATATTTATATTGTATTGTAGTCTATTAAGTATGCAACAGCATTATGTCTAAAGTGCATATATTTTAATTAAAACACTTTATTAAAATCTAGCCTTCAATGAGTTACAGTCATATTACTGGTGAAGGGTATTGCTTTACTGCTGGTGACTGCTGACTAAGGCAGTTGCTCAAAATGTGGGTTAATGCAGCAATGAAGTTTGCTACATCAATCGACATTGTCACAAAAGGTTTGCCTGTAGCATGTAATGCTGTTCCACAGCATTTTACCCACAGCAGAACTTTGAAAGCTTGAATTGATACTCTCAAAGGCTGCCACTGCTTTATCACCTACATTTATGTAATATTCTAATTCCTTTGTTGTCATGTCAACAATCAGCACAACATTTTTCACCAGGAGTGATTCCATCTCAAGAAATGACTTGCTTTGCACATCCACAAGAAGCAAGTCCTCATCCATTAAAGTTTTATCCTGAGATTGCAGCAATTCAGTCACGTCTTCAGTCTCTACTTCTAATCAAGTTCTCTTACTATTTCCACTACATCTGCAGCTACTCTCTCCACTGAAAATTTGAACTCCTCAAAGTCATTCACGAAGGTGGGATACAACTTAACCGCAAATCCTGTTAATGTTGTATTTTTACATCTTCCAAATGGATCATGAATGTTCTTCATGGCATTCACAATCATGAATCCATTCTGGAAGCTTTCAATTTCCTTTACCCAGACATCAGAGAAATCACCAACTACAACAGCCACAGCCTTACAAAATATATTTTTAAAATAATAGCATCTGAAAGTTGAAATGATACCTTGATCTACAGGCTGCAGAATGGATGGGGAATGTGACGGCTCTGCTGTGTTAGCAGGCATAAAAACAGCACATATCTTGTTGTGCATCCCCATTAGAACTCTTGAGTGAACAGGTGCATTGTCAATAAGTAATGGTACTTTAAAAATAAATTTCTTTTCTTCCTTTTGTTTTTTTCTGAGCAGTAGATCTCAACAGTGAGCTTAAACTATTTAGTGAACCATGCTTCTCAAGTGGCCCTAGTGGTAAAGAATTCGCCTGTCAACGCAGGAGATGTAAGAGATGTGGGTTCAACCCCTGGGTCGGGAAGATTCTCCTGGAGTAGGCATGGCAACCCACTCCAGGATTCCTGCCTGGAGAATCCCATGGACAGGGGAAGCCTGGCAGGAGACAGCCCACAGTGTAGCACAGAGTTGGACGTGACTGGAGCAGCTTAGCAGCAGGAGCACGCTGTAAGCAGATGTGTTATCACCTACACTGTTGTTTTATTTATAGAGCAGAAGCAGAGTAGATTTAGCATACTTTTTAAGGGCCGTAGAATGTTCACAGTGGTAAGTGAGCATTGGCTTCAACTGAAGCCTCGAGCTACCTTCATCCCTAATAAGAGAGTCAGTCAATTCTTTGAAGGTTTGAAGTGAGGCAAACCTTGTCCTTTGAAACTTTGACTTCTCTTTAGCTATGGAAGTCCTAGATAACATCTCCTTCCAATATAAGGCTATTTCACCCTTATTAAAAGTACGTTGTTCAGTGTAGCTAAATTTATTGTTTTGAGTGCTGTAGTTCCTTACTAACTCTTAAAAGATAGTGTAATTCATTTAATGATTTTTTCTTCTGTCTCAAAATTGTTTGGCTAATTTAAGATTTTTTTTTAACAATCTCTATATAACTTAGAGTCAGATTGTCTATTAAAAATAAGCCAGCTGAACTGGCATTAAAACTATTGATCAATTTTAGACAAATTGGTAACTTAAAAATACTGGACTTAAAACTACTGAATATTACAACCCACGAGAAAGATATATCTCTCCATTATTTAAGTCTCCTTTAATTTCTTTCTGCATGCAGTGTTTTGTGGTTATCAGTATGTAACTCTTACAGTTTTATTTAAAAAATCATTTTTAAATGGCTTACTCTTTTGATTTTATTATGTGATATATAGAACCATTTATTTGCTAGTTATGGTTGGTTTTTATATAATAATATAAATAATCTATGCATATTGATCTTTACCTTGTGACCTTCCACTATCTACTCCTAGCATTTCTTCTGCATAGTAAAAAATGGGATGTACAATTTAATGATCATCACAATAAATCTAGTTAACATTTTATTTGTGTATCTTAAAAGGAGATTCTATATAAACTATTAAGCGATCTGTGAATAGGATGCTTTTATTTTTCCCCCTTTCAATCAGTACAATTTTATTACATAGTTCAGAACTTCCAGTATATTATTGAATCTGCCATAACCAAAAATATAGTGAATTAAATAATCACAAGAACACACATAGCAGTGTCAGTGGGATAGTTTCAATTATCTGACTGCTTGACGTTTGTGTAGCTAAAGCAGTTATGTGTTCTTTTAGCAGACACGTGTCAACTGATCTTTGCAATTGAAGCAGAGTGGTATTACTAAGGAATTCATGTCTTCAAATATAATTTAAAGAGTCTCCTGAAGGCTTTCTAGGAAAATAAAATAAGAATGCTGAAAAGCCTTCTTTTAGCTAGTATCAACGGTAGATTGAGAGAGAAGGCAATGGCACCCCACTCCGGTACTCTTGCCTGGAAAATCTCATGGACGGTTGGAGAAGCCTGGTGGGCTGCAGTCTATGGGGTCGCTAAGAGTTGGACACAACTGAGTGACTTCACTTTCACTTTTCACTTTCACGCATTGGAGGAGGAAATGGCAACCCACTCCAGTGTTCTTGCCTGGAGAATCCCAGGGACAGGGGAGCCTGGTGGGCTGCCGTCTATGGGGTCTCATAGAATCGAACACGACTAAAGCGACTTAGCAGCAATGGTAGATAGGTAAATTCTGTGCCCTCCAGTATTATTTGTTGTTATATATGTAAAAAAAAAAAAGGCATTTACTTCTTATGTGTGAACTTCTGATCAAGTGATCTCATACTGAAAAGTATTGTTATTTTTGCTTTCCAGAGTTAATTCACTATTTTTTTTTTTCTACTTGTTCAACTGCTATTGAGTTAGTCCTACCTCTTCTTGGAAAAATCTGTTTGTAAATATTATGATTACTACAATGCTATTCTATATTAAAGTATATCAGGATATAGTGGTGGTGGTGGTGGTTTAATCACTGAGTCGTGTCCAGCTCTTCTGTGCCCATGGACTATAGTCCACCAAGCTCCTCTGTCCATGGCATTCTCCAAGCAAGAATACTGGAGTGGGCTGCCATTTCCTTCTCTATGGGATCTTCCTAACTAGGGACTGAGCCAGTGTTTCCTGCTTGGCAGGCAGATTCCTTATTATCTGAGCCACCAGAGAACCCCATATCAGAATGTACTTACATACATATATAAGTACTTTAGGAAATAAATGCTGACATTCAGCTTAAAGAAGGGTCAAATCTTAAAGGATCCTTATGCAAAATAAGGAATCTACATTAAGGGGTCAGGAAATAAGAGCTCTACTATCCTAAAATTAGCCTTACAATCATATAAGAAACTTTTATTTCATGGGAATATTTAGGATTTTACACTTTAAATTTTTATTTAATTTGTTCAAGGAATCAAGGTAAAACAGAAAATGTTGGGATAAATAAATATTTTTGACCCCAATCTGAAAAATACATAGTTTTGCTCAAATCTCTCCTAATGTGCTAAGTTAATGACAGTATATATTTTTATAATGATATACAGCTTTATTTCACTGACTGATTTCTCAGACTGTAACCAGTATTTGGAAATCTAAAACAATCAGGGATGCCTCTCTTGTCTTAATGAGGCTCTACTTTAATTCCTTTGATTGTATTGGCTGGAGTTATCAATGTCCTGGAAGATAGAGGCTACTGAGATCATCTCTAGATTCCTTTATTCTCTAATAAATGCAGTATCAAACAATATTCAGATATTCTTTACTCATATTTGACCTCTCCTCCTAAATCACCAATTTTGTGATACATCAATTTTATGAATGATCCTGGTTCTCAGTCACTTTTATACACAAAAAGTGCAAAATTCATCCAACCACATTTTTGTCCTTTCATAGTATTAAAAGTGATGGTGAATTTCTGTATTTTTGCCAGAGATCTCAGCCACATAGTATAAAGCAGGGTACAAAGATGCTGCATAGAGATTTTTGTCTTGAAGGAAAATTAAAGACCTCAAAGCATGAAATTAAAGTTATGCCCTTGAGGGAAGAAAATATCTTAATTGGATTATAAGAATTAAAAAAAAAATACTCTAGGGAATATTCCTCAGAAACACTATAAATCTTCCCACCATGTTTTAGAAAATATAGTAAGTCAGTTTTACAGGTAAGTCATTTTCTATATTTGTTCACTAAAAGTATGTTTTTTATTTTGTGTGAAAATTAATATTCTCATGAATATTGAGGAAAATTATTTTCATCATTTATACTTGTTTTTTCTATGCAAATGTTAACATTTCATGGCATCTCTGAAAAATCAAGTATTATATATAGGCTTTTCTGATGTGTATGTGAAAACTAAATTTTAAAAGTGCTAAGGTTAAATTATTGAGGCATAATGTTTCCA